>NDFZ01004825.1:0-178253 GCA_002192655.3 Mamestra configurata
CTAAGCCAAGTCAACTTTACACCAACCATAAACACTGCAGTAATCTTTTTAATCGTCCAAAAAATGAACTAAACCACACCACACATTTTTCACGCCAAGATATGCTAACGAAAACTCTTACCGGGTTTGGAAGCCAGTGATTAGCATCATCTAAGTTACTAAGTTGTCTTCAACATCATCATCATATCATCCACAGCCCGACTTTCCCCGTTGCTAAGCATATACCATTAGTTGGCACAAGACAATAGTGAGTGAGTGGTGAGTATGAGTGATAGTAGTAGGAAGTGGGGAAACTGCATTCAGTTTCCCCACTTCCTTAATCATCATCATCATCGTCATCCACAGCCCGACTTCACCCAACCATAGGCCCATCTTTTGCTGTGACAACCTTTTTAGTACCCTGACCATTATTTAAACAAACGACAACCTAAGCCAAGCCAACTTTACACCAACCATAAACACTGCAGTAATCTTTCTAATCGTCCAAAAAGTGAACTAAACCACACCGCACATTCTTCACGCCAAGACATGCCAACAAAAACCCTTACCCGGTTCGGAAACCAATGATTAGCATTGCAAATGCCAGGACAGTCCCCAGAAATATCCGGGCCCCGCATGTAAAGTATCTAAGTGATATTTGGATTTAAATTGCAAAAACGTGTTGGGAATCACTTAAAAAAGGCACCCATATGTTATGTTGTAGTAATAAGTTTGACTGCAAGTGTTCGGTCTTAAGTATGTGTACGTGTTATGGGTTCTGTCGGGTTGATTGATTTTTTTGCAGGCATGGTGGATTTTTTTATTGCCGTGGCTTAGAGTTTGGAGTGCACGTTTAATCATCGTGGCTGTTACAGGAGTTTCTATGGATGTTGATATGGGTGGTTAGAAACTTGAAAACTTTGGCAAAAGTGAAATTCTTTGGGTAATAAAGACTGTCTTATACACAAATACACGGGACATTTCGATAGCAAAGTCAATCAAGTTATTATTTGTAATTGTTGAGTTAATTTATAAAATTCAAATGTTATTATTATATTGTAAATACTGTATGGTGTATTTTTATGTGTAAATTCAGGTACAAAATTACTTGTTTATGAATAAAATGACTATGACTATGATTGACTGTACTATTGAAATGTCCCGTGGTCAGTGCTAGACTTTTTGAACTTTTGACAATAGTTATTTAATTACAACTGCACTGACAGAATATTACTTTGGCAGCCCAACGTCTGTCGTTGAAAGCCGTCAGTTTTATACATTATTCCGTTGAGAAATATCCAATTGTTTCTACATAAACCAGAAGCCAAATCCAACATCGGAGCCCGCAAGGGCCAGAGCCTGCCAGGGTTGCGGAATTTGATCGAAAGGATCACCGCGGTCCAAGAACACATGGATGGGTTTCAGCCAGTAAAAGTCTGACACTCCCTTCCGCTCCACCAAGAGCGCGCGAGCGAAAGGGAACGGAATAGATTTTTATTTTATTGTGAATTTGTGTAGTCTATGGGAGCTAATTTTATTTGTTGGAGTAAAAACAAAGGCAACTTTAGAATACCTATGAGTACCTAACTATTTTGAGAAATGGCACCCGACATTAAGTGATACAATAAAATTAGGTTTTGTCTTCTACTTTTTTAAACTTCTTGTAGAGTATTATCAAGGCATTCTTTACGAGTCCATCTTTGAGTTAAAAAAATTACACTGTCGTTAGTGGCAAACAACAAATAAATAACATTTTCAATCGAAATTAGTATCGTAAGTTCGTTCCAAATATGAACTTTTCGCAATGAAGCTAAACAGCCTTATAACTTTACTCTTCACAGAAATAATAAAACCCGATAACAAAGAGAACTTATATCAAAACCGTGTAAGCATAAAGAGATAAATTTGCGAGCATTTCTTAGCGAGAATTATAGAAAAATACTGGCCATTATATTGTAGTACTAGCCTTTCTGCAGTTTCCTAGCTCGAGAAGAAACAGACTTGCATGAGATAAATTCCAGAGGAGTTTTCTTATACATTCCAAATATACCTGCGACTCTATTTTACACTTTACGCAGTATACATAAGGTTCAATTTGAGAAATGGTGTAAATTGATGGAAACGAACATTTGTCAGTGTGAGGGTAATCTGTTTGTCTGTCAGTGCGTCAACACATCGCTCGCTTGACGCAAAGTCGGTGATTCTTCTTTGTGATACTGATTGACTGGTTGATAAGCGAAATTCTACTTTGATTCGAAAGGCTTACGGTTAGGAATCGCTTGATTGATGTATACAGAACCGACGGACGACAAATTAGAAGTTTGAACAGAGATAAGTGGGTGGGTCTTATTTTAATACGTATTTAAATAAGAACTTGTAATAATGGTAATGGCAGTGGGCCTATTTCAGGGAGCTGATGTTAAGTGACATCTATTTAGTTGAAAATTAAGTCGTATTTCGACTGACATAAAGGAGATTTTATTTAAAATAGGAAATAAGGATAAGGCTAAAAATGTTGAGTGTAAATCTGGGGAGGCATACACTCGGCAATGGTTGAATGTGGACAGATATAAGAAAATAAGGAACCGTATCTTTTTAATTATTTTTTTTAATAATGTTAAGGAAAAGAATCCTTTGGAAGTTATTTCAAAATGTGGCATTTTGAAATTGTTTTAAACACATCCTTTTACTGATTATGTTTCGGATGCATAGAAAAAAAAAAAAAAANACTTACGATTAGTTCCGAACCCGAACTAAGAATGAATGACAACACGATTTGACAGTAACTGTCAAATCGTGTTGTTATTCATTCTTAGTGGTTAGGTGATACGAAGTAGAATACGCCCGCAACTACGGACTTCGGGCTTAGAGAGTAGCCCCCAACGTTATCCGAAAATAAAATGATAAAAATAATTTCATCCTCAAATATTTCAGGAAGACACGCTCTACACTTTCTATTCGTATTCTACTTCGTATCACCTAACCACTAAGAATGAATAACAACACGATTTGACAGTTACTGTCAAATCGTGTTGTCATTCATTCTTAGTTCGGGTTCGGAACTAATCGTAAGTCCGTAGGTGATACCGAGTAGAATACGCCCGCAACTACGGACTTCGGGCTTAGAGAGTAGCCCCCAACGTTATCCGAAAATAAAATGATAAAAATAATTTCATCCTCAAATATTTCAGGAAGACACGCTCTACACTTTCTAAATAAAATATCGCATTGTTGTTTTCTATGCATCCGAAACATANCGGACTTCGGGCTTAGAGAGTAGCCCTCCAGGTTTTAGTTTGACGTGCACTATAACGTCTCTTAAGTTTTGTTAATATGCAATTTCGAAGTAAAGTTATTTTTTTTGCAAAATCTTTGCCAATTCGCCTATACTCGCCTTAATACCCTCACAAAAATTGCAAGCAAGTGGCACACAGCCAAAATGCCATTAATCTCATAAGACAGGATGCACACGCGCGTCAAAAGAAGCGCGCGTGACTTTAGCAAATATTTTGTACGCGAAACTTCCATCGCGAAGACAACGCCGCGGGTACAATCGACGGATTTATCGAATAGGTATGCGAAAACTGACAACTGTAGATCGAATATTTTATTGTTCTTTGAGTACAATGTGTATTGTGCTTCATTGATGTCGGACGGCTGATAGCTGAAACAAAGCTTCTATATGTAAATTATGCGAAATATTCCGGTGTAGTCGTAGCGTTTAATGAAAACAAATTCGTGAATGGAGTGCGAAAATATTAGTGAAATAAAAAATAACTCTATTTATTTATTTATTATTTATTTGTTTGGCTTTAATTACTCTCTGCACTAACAGTAAGTACCAACACATACCGAGAGTCATAATCTTAACATAAATTAGATATTGCAAAAAATTAAAAGTAACACACATTAAAAATGAACAAAAACAATACATAATAACAAATAATATTGATAACAATAATAAAATCAAAAAAATAATAAATTGCCTTCATGTAACTGCTTCTTTGCTAGCATGGTCAAATAATATCAATAGAAAATCTTTTTTATTTAGAAATACCATACTTAAAATAGAAAAATAAATTAAGTTTTATAGACTTCAACATCCACGAAAACAATTTTAGTTGCTTCGATGCTCGAAACTGTTTTTATTTTAAGGTGCGGTTAGCGGTAATAAACAATAGTAAGTGTGTAGAGTATTATTTTAAAGTAATATTATTACACTATAGTACCTATTATTTGCCATCCCATTAATTTATGACCCTATAAATAAACTGAGATATCCATAAGAACTTACTTCGCTTACCTACCCAATCCGATACCAACACTTTTTTGTCCACTCTACAAAAAAAACTGAACGAAATTGCATGACAATATTTGCCCCTCAACCGCGGCACAGCCAGCAAAACAATATCAATTATTAAAACGAACAGCGACAACTTCATCGGTGTTATTTCCCGGGAGTTCGGTTCTCGCGCTCCATTTCACAAGAACTAACCGGTACTGGGTACCCGGTACGGTTCGTATTGTGGTACAAATTAGACTCATCACTGGTTTTAAATATAGAATGGTGTATTTGAATATGGATTTGTTTTATTTTTATTTTTTATACAGGGTTGTATTAACTGCGTTTGTTTCGAATAGAGATGCCATGAATATTCAGCAACCATTTGGTATTCGGCCTATTCGGCTACTTTTTTAATATTCGGTATTCGGACGGATATTGCGAAAAATTTGGCCGAATGCTTAATATCAAATTATATTATTATAATTTTTTTTTTTTATTTCAACGAAAAATCAGCAAATTTAATACTTAAAATCCATCAGTGCTAAATTATGATTGTTCGTTTTTAAAACACAATGAGATAGAAATTTATGTACTTAGTACATAAGTGTCGCCGAATGTTCGGCCACCGAATATTCGGCGTTTCGGCCTAGGGCCTAGCCGAATTTTGTAGCCTAGTCTAGTTTTGTTGTAACTTTGAACACCTAGAATATGTAATCTGTTCCGACAAATACTACAAGTTGTACTTTTGTCGTACTTGTATAAATGTGTAGTATATAATTTGTGCAATAAGTTATACTTTCAATTATATTGTCTGATTTTGCACTATTTTTAAAGGGCGTTTACACCTCAAGCCATTTCTAAAAAACTGTCAAAACTAAAATAAAGAAATATCGATTTTAATAAAACTCAATTCACATACGCAAGCTTCCTAGGTCTAAAAAGATAGCGAAGAACTTCCTCGAAAAATAGTTTAGAAAAAACACTTTTCTTGTGTGGAGCCCCCTTTAATTTGTAATTAATTTAATTTTAATTATTTATTGTTATAGCGGCTATAGAAATACACACTGCGAAAATTTCAAGTGTCTGCCTATTAGGGTTGTTGCGCTACAGAAAGACGGACAGCGGAGGCTTAATAATAGGGTTCCGTTGGTTACCCTTTGGGTAAGGAACCCTAAAAGAGTGAGTCATAAGTTGTAATCAATTCATTCATTTCCAAGAATGACGACTTGCCTGTTGGCATGAAATACCATGAGTAGTAAAAGTTCATTATGTTATCTTCATAGTTATTGACCGAACTTTTAGCTTTCCCTCTTCCCATAAATAACGGCTGCGTCATAAATTACCTATCTATCTTTTTATTTATTTATTTATTTATTGGCCTATCTACAATTGTTACACTTTTTATCCTAAAAATACAAGCAGCATGATTCAAACATAGTGTACAATATGATGCGATAGACAAAGCATGCAAAAATAAAATTAAAACATCAGTAGGTTACAATAAAAGTACAGAAATAACGCTTACAAAGTTATAACAACTAGTGGGTAGTTCTAAAAAGTAGATACTATACAATCAAAAAATACATTATGGTGGATTACTTTTGATGGACTTGGCGCTTGAGTTTCTGAACTGTTGTGGTAAAAATGTCTATTGAATGATCGCAATTATTAAGAAGCCTGCACATTCTGGGGATAGGGGAGTTGGATCCTGACACAGTTTTGCGGAATGGGGGACGTAAAAGTTTAATTTGGTGACGCGGATAATTATAGGGTAGATTAATGTTTATCTTACTTAACAACTGGGGGCAGTCTATTTTATTCCGAAGTATTTTAAATTTATACTTAATCTATACTTGTATATTAATATTATAAGCTGAAGAGTTTGATTGTTTGTTTGTTTGAACGCGCTAATCTCTGGAACTAACAGTCGGATATGGAAAATTATTTTTGTGTTTGATCTATAGGCTAAATGGGAACGGGATATGCGCGTACGAAGTCGCGGGCGAAAGCTACTAATATAATTAAGCTGAAGAGTGTGTTTGTTGTTTGAACGCGCTAATCTCAGGAACTACCAGTCGGATTTGGATTTTTTTTTGTGTATGATAGCCACATTCATGAGAAAGGATATTTACGGGAACGGCAAAAAAACGGGATATGCGCGTACGAAGTCGCGGGCAAAAGCTACTAATATAATTAGGCTGAAGAATGTTTGCTTGTTTGTACGCGCTGATCTCTGCAACTACCAGTTGGATTTGAAAAAATATTTTTATATATGATAGCTATATGGGAGCGGAAAATTCCTACGGGAACAGGAAAATAAGGATATGCACCTACGTAGTCGGGGACAAAAGCTAGTATACTAATATATTCTAATATAATAAAGCTGAAGAGTTTGTTTGTTTGAACGCGCTAATCTCAGGAACTGATAGTCGGATTTGGAAAGTTATTTTTGTGTATGATAGCCACATTCATGACGAAGGCTGTAGGTTATACTGGAAAGGGAAAAACGGTAGATGTGCGTACGAAGTCGCGGGCTAAAAGCTAGTCTCACATAAACCAAAATTTCACGGCCATCATACTTTGTCTGTCATCACCAGATAGTGAAAGTAAACGTATCATTTAACGTGATACCCTCAACCCTTGTAAATGGTAGAAATTGGTAGAAAAACGATAAACACGCCGGTTATCTTTAATAAACGTTCATGGTAGAATCACGGAAGTTGACCCTCCATAAATAGTAGTTTATGGCAGCTATACCGGGCTTTTTTATAACAATGTCGCTTGTAACTTTTACTTAGTTTAGAAGTTAGTTTGCTGTACGATTTTTGTATTCAAAAGTCCGACATCGTTTCATAGTCCCTACAAACAAGAAAAATATTATTTAAACAAAAATGTTCTTACATCTATGTGCACGTAGAGCATACGTGAAAGTTGTGGCTAAATAAAAACTTCCGGGGAAGGGTCCATCATTAAATACCGAGGCACCTTCGTGTCTCGGAGCTGCTCATGTTGCAAGCTGTTAGTCCTGGCTCAATCAATCAAAATCAAGCTCAATAAAAAAACATATATATTGTAGGTCTTTGACAGTCGTTACGGTTAGTCGGAAGCCAAGAAATCAAAAACCTGTCTAACTAAGGGGTGCCTTGTTAGCCAGTTACTGAGTTTTGGAGGTCAGGTAGGCAGTTACTTGCTCCATATAAAATACTGGTATTCAGCTGCAACCAATTAGCAGTAGAACATCAGGTTGCAGTAGTGATGCTAGTTGGGATTAGGTTCGGCAGATAAATATATATATTTGCGCATATATATATCGCGTGTTCTTGTCACCTTGGATACGCCGAATAGGTCTCCTAGTGTTTTTTTTTCTCAAACCCAGACATCATACACAAGCGGACTGACGAGGCTACAAAAATTAAGCTATAATTCGTGCGAGTTAACTTGGCACCTGGCTGGACACATTTCGAATGACGTTTTGACGTTTTAATTGAAATTGAACAATTCAAATTTCGATGAAAACAATATAAACACGTTAGCATCACTGTAACCGTTTGTATTCTAGTATTTTCATCGAAATCGGTTGTTAATTAAAAGCCAAAACGTCATTCGAGCCAAGTACCAAGTTAACGCGTACGGGTTGTACCATATTAGTACTCAAACAGTCCCCAACATCACATTTTAATTTCACCCCGGACCGAGCTCAATAAAAAAATAATCCCAAAGAAATTCATATCGCGAAAAGTTGCAACGCAATCGTCACGGGCCGCCACAAGCCTTAATAAAAGTGAAGCGGGCTACATATCGATTATCGCGATCGTCGAACCGGAGCGATAGCTGCGATCGCTTCGATAAATCACTCGCTCATACCGAATCGAATATGCTCGCGAGTCGCGATGGATGATCGCGTGCTGATGCGTTTGTGTGTCCACGGACTTAGGAAGATTGATGGAGTTTATTGGCAAATATTTTTATTATGATATTTTGTTAGATGGTGGTGACAAATTTAGGGAGATGACTATTTTTGTAAGGTTTAATTTTAGATAGGTATGTGGTACATACCAAAATAAAATTAAACCTTCCTAACTTTACATTGGTGACTGCAATATTAACTAAATACACTCAGTCGCTTTTCCGTAGACGAATTTATTGTCTTGAATTTGCTGACAAAAAGATTTAATTTAATGTCGTGCAATATTTGTGTGAGTTCGGTAGTTAACTTTCCTTTGTTGACATCAATATCTAAAATTCCAGTGGCAGATAAATACCAGCTACAGGCATAATTAGTATTAAGTTTTGCAAAAAACTATTTAGTGTCATAAATAGGGCATTTATTTCTAGAAATATACAAAAATGTAATACTAACAGTGACAATAGAATCAAAATTGTCCGAAAAACAAACGTGAGATAGGTAACTATTTTAAACAAATATATCTGTCTCTCTCCCGAAAACGCCGTTTTCTTTGTCAGCTGTATAGGTGTCATAGAATTTGACGTCAGGGTTGGTATCGGACTTCTTTTTCTAATTGGCAACTTTGAAGCTTTATAACTTCATCGCTGATGAGGGTGTTTTAAAAAATATTTCGTAATTGTTTACTAGTGCTAATAAGTACTTTATTTTGCAAATAAAGAAATTGCATGCATATTCCCTAATCAATTACTTGACACACAAAGCCTGTCAGTCACAAATCACTACCTGTCCAATTAAAACTTCACAACCAATCACAAATCCCGAACGCCAAAACTGTAACACAAATAGCCAACGGTAGCCAAAGTTGGACCACACACAAAGGTAGGAGTTACATCACTATCGGTCAGATAAAGCCAGTCTACACCGCCCGGCGATCACGATGACAGTTAAGTGACATAATCAGAGCTGTCATCGAGTCGACTCGGACTGAAATCGGAATCCCACTCAAGTTAAATCGAATCGTTCGATACTGTAGCTGTGGGACGAAAATATCGGATTATCAGAGTTTTAATTGGTTCAATTTGATGAACATACTTTAAATTATGCTCTATTTTTTAAAATGTTGAGTACGGCTCTTTTATACGTGGTGATCTTTGTTATTTGGAGCTGTATGACATGAAATGTATGTGACTTCTCTGTAGGTACTGTATAAACCTTACGCTCGTGAAAGAAATGGGGTTTTAATACTATGTAGGGAAAAGTGCAGGGCACAATTAATATTCCAGATTTACATACGCCTGCAAGTAAAAGTACTTTTTTGCATCATGCAAAATCGATTGTAAGCCAAAAACGGTCTATCTCATATCTAAATCTGTACAGACAAATACAAAAAACGACATATGAACATACTGACACACTCGTCAGAACAGGCCCTCCTGGTTTTATAATTTTTGTAGGTAATCTCTGGAAGTTCTGACCCAGTTGCTAAAATTTTTCACCGATAGAGAGATACTATCGTTGAGACCCATTTTTTCGGGTTACAAATTAACCTTAATTTTTTTTTCCCGAAAAATAAATAGGTCACGGAAATGAAATCCCGGGAAAAAGCAAATTATTTATAGTTTTTTTAAATATAGCACTCAAAAACCGGGTATTTAAAACAATGTAACTATTTTATGACTACGAAGCTGTGAATCGATATTATTAATTGAATGTCAATCACCTCGACGAGTAGTGATAGTAACATAAAGGCTTCTGCACACAATAGTCCTTTATACGCTTTACTCAAACACACGGCAACTATCAAAGTTTGTAAAGGTAGTTTATAATAAAACTAGCTTATGCATGCGACTTCATGCGAGCATATCCCCATTTTTTCCCGTTGCCGCAGGAATTTCGGAAAATCCTCTCTTAGTGCTCCCCAACACTCCCCAAGGAACTTAAGTGCAATTTCAGTTTTCAACAACCAGTAGTTTCAGCTGTACGTTGTCCGTCAGTCACTCACTCAGTAACCAAAGAGTTTTATCCATATATATTGATCAAAGTATTATTGGTTTTGAGCAATGAGTTAATCGTACCCAAGCGACAATGATAACAGATATAGTGTGTTTGTGAGGATTGGATAGTGTCTTTTTAACTTCATCGTGAGAAACATTCAAATTTCTGCCAGTAAGCAGCGTTGCTCAATTCTGGTTAAAAAAACCGGCCAAGTGCGAGTCGATTTCTGATTGAATCATATCTTTTTACATGTTACTTTTAAGGTATTTATAGTGTTTAAAAGTTAATAACTATTATTCTATATACATATAAGCTCAGTCTCTGAGAGCCAAAAAATCAACAAAGGAACGAAAATCTCCCAGATCTAAAGTCTAACATAAAATAGCGACTGGAAAATTATATTGCAGCCACTACGCCCCAAAATTGAATTAGTTCAAAAGCCAGATAGTTAGGACACTAGTTCCAGACAAAATTCTGATAATCCAAACTCTAATAAAAACAAAAGAGGAACTACAAATCACTTAAGCTTTTCAATTTCACCCATAACCTGGCACCTGTCCCGAAAAGTCCAATGTAAAATTTTATTTCATTTTCGACAACAGATTTCTTAATAACAGCCCGACCCTCGCATTGTACGCCAACTTGCAAATTAAATTAATCCAGGGCCGGATTCAATATTGTCGCAGATCGGGCCATCAAAGTCGGGCCATAAACCTCTGAGATCACTGGCCCATTGAATTCTCCGGCTCGACGAAAGTTTTCACTTGCCACAAATGTGTTTTTCTTGTTAGAACTAAGTGTATGGCTATGATTTTAGCGATTTATTGTTGGGTTGCTAGTGCGATAGTGTTATTAGTGCTACTTACCGGTCATGGTGTTTATTGAGAAGAGAAAGTTTCTGTCTGTGACTAAAATCTTTTGTAGTTGTCTTGGAAAATCAAGGCAACAAATAAAAAACATTGAAACTTTATTTTTGCTCAGCCAAAAACTAACGCAGAACTTGTCAACCTTGTGGTATGACTTCGTTTAAAAAAAACTTTAGATTAATCGCTCGATACCTGAACACGATATATCACAAAAAAGCGGGCGTGCAACCTAACTGAATTAGATTTTCATCTAGACCGGAAAACTTTGTGACGGCTTTGGTTAACCACCATCATACTGAACCCAATATCTCTTCAATTTTAAACTAGCTGCCTTGCATCACTGTATTAACCTTCTTTCCTACATTAATTTCAACCCTGACCAAAATCCAAAACAAAGACTCACTGCATTTTGACACTCCCATCGCTTTTCATTGTTAAAATGACACACAACAGTGCCTGCCTGTTGTCACCTCACATAAACATCGTACGAGCGAATATTACGTGACTTATGTTGTACCTACTCGTATGTGCGGGTTTCCGCGTCAACCATTCCTACGGCGTTTTAAGCTACTTGATTTGCATAAGTGAGTTTTGGAAGTATGTAGCCGTCAGTTGGCACTGTATTGTGATTTAACGCGCGAACTCGTGATGTTCTGGAATAGGGCTCTTTGACCTATTGAGTGTGGTACATATAAGTTTTCTCACTGAAGTTATTAAATGTTTGGATTGGTTTTAAATTATTCGCGTCTTAACGGATTTGGGTGGAACTTTACTCTAGGGTGCACAATGAACCTGCCAGGGTTGCGGAATTTGTTCGAAAGAGTCACCGCGGCCCTGGAATGTAGGTAAAGGTCTTTAGAAGGAACACGTCAAGGGCCAAGTCAGTAAGAGTCTGACACGCCCTCCCGCTCCACCCAGAGCGGAATAAGTCATTTGATGATTTCCCATCCTTAAAAAAAAAGGTGCACAATGAACGTAGTTAGTTCTTTTGCGATAATATCAGGCGGGCACAGCCGGTAGTGATAAATAATTCAGCCTTTATTTTTTCACTTCACTCTCTTTTCAATTTATTATTTTTAACAAGTTTTAGATGACCAGGCTTTAGATGGATACAAATTATTAACACAAACCTCATTTATCGTTTTTTCTATTAGAGAAATTGTAACAAAATACATTGCATTGTTTGTTTTATTTTATACCACCTTTTGCCAGCGACTTCGTACGCGCATGTCCCGTTGTTTCCCGTTCCCGTAGTCTACAGGCCTTTCTATCTATCTGTATGTCTGTATGTCTATCATACACAAAAACAATTTTCCAAATCCAACTGGTAGGTCCAGAGATAAGGGTGTCAGCACTGTGAGGATTTGGGTGGAACTTTACTCTAGGGTGCACAATGAACCTGCCAGGGTTGCGAAATTTGTTCGAAAGAGTCTGACACGCCCTTCCGCTCCACCCAGAGCGGAAGAAGTCATTTGAAAAAAAAAATAAGCTCCAGAGATAAGCGCCTTCAAACAAACATACAAACTCTTCGGCTTTATTACATTAGTATAGATACTGGTATTTAATAACATAGTAATAATTATTATTTATTTCACCAAAAGACATCACAGTACAAGAACCAAAAACTAAGAGCTTATAACTAGGTCACAATAATTTTAATTCCCTGACTCATAAACTAGGTGTATGTGCCTGTGTCTTAGGAGTCAGTTATTCTCCGTAACAAACAAGACAAAGCCATAGTCATCGACAGTTACTACCAGTAGTATGTCATTCCACCTAGAGGACCATTGGCTCCTAAAACACAGGCTTGTGGCCTAGTTTAGGAGGCATCAGTTCGCCTTTTAATGTGAATCTATTGTACAGTATTTCCCTAACCTTTATGTACTTATGTCTGTCTCTGTGTACAAATAAACATTTTGTTATTATTATTATTTATTATAGTAAAAATAGATTATGTGTTGTACATAGTTTTAATCTTGGCTCATCATGAACGGTTAGTCTTCTACATAATATTACCTACATCTGTAAAGAATGTAATGGACCTCAACTTATCGCATTTCCCGGATTTGGCTCTCTTCCAGCATATGAAGGTAAACGCGTTTAATATTTTCTTACATCACTAAACATAACAAGCCAGGTATTTCGCATAGCTTTTATTTAGTACCAAAACGAGTACAAGAAAGCTCATGTTGGTTCTGGGATCAGGGTTGTTTACCCGTTCGCTTATTTCATTGCCACATGAGTTTGATATTTCACCTATTTTACATTCAAGAAAGGCCCGCTGTAAAATGGCGGCGAGGCGCCGAGTTAGGGCAATATTTAAATATTGCCACATGAGTCGAACATGACTTATATGTAAAAAATGTGAAAACATTTCCAGTTGTCATGCTTAGTTTTGCGTTTGGGAACCAGTTTCACTTCCATTTCAAGTTTTTCGACTTTTACTCCTATAAGAAGTGAAAAAAAAAATGATGGCTGATAAGAAGTGAAAAAAAATTATGGCTAATAAGAAGTGAAGAAAATGATGATGATGATGAAATGGCTTTTTATAGGCTTAAATGAGGCGTTGCCACTACAAATCATTCAAAATAATTGATGTATGGATTAATGTTACCACAGATATACCTGCCACATCAATGACGGATGAGATAGTTGTTGAATTAAGTTTTTAAAACTCTACGGACTCTTTTTTTGACGGAGTGACTTTGACAATTCAAAAGTACGTGATAATGGTTTATTTGAAAGAAATGCTTTGACTTTGACTTTACGATTTTACTTTACGACTTTACGATTATAGATAAACATTGACTCAAATCTTGTCTCCAGATAGCCTATAAA
The DNA here is from genome assembly GCA_002192655.3 of Mamestra configurata. Taxonomy (NCBI): domain Eukaryota; kingdom Metazoa; phylum Arthropoda; class Insecta; order Lepidoptera; family Noctuidae; genus Mamestra; species Mamestra configurata. The sequence goes on from NDFZ01004825.1 coordinate 13,871, forward strand.
AATGGCTTCTATAAATAGTAAATATGTATGTTAACACTTGAGCCATTTTCATTAGCTAGTAGTAGTTTAAGCACCGCCTTTGGTATCACTGCATACTGTTTGTAGGTACATATTCTTCAAGGTTAAGGAATTTTTTCGAAAGAATTACCGCAGCCCTGGAACACAAAGGGCTTTAGGAGGAACACGGATGGGTTTTAGTCAGTAAAAGTCTGACACGCCCTTATGCTCCATCCAGAGCGGATGAAGTAATTTTGATGATTTCTAATCCTTAGAAATCTTAGAAATCTTTATTCTTGATAATAAACCTATCTCAAAACCTGGGACCGAAAGAAATACTAAAGGCAAGAAAATAATCTCAACCCACGATCCATAATTGCCACCAAGTTTTACATAATAATATCACTACTGAAACTTAATCCGATGACCCAGACCAAAAAATAACCATACTACTTAAGGCGGTGCTTCAAAATAATTCCCCATAAGCTAATCTTAACGCGATCCCGTTCCATAACATCATACCGGCTAACGAGGGTTCACATACAAGTGATTTTCTTGTAAAATTTTGACATCGCACGTTATAAAGATTACCTCGGAGTAATTATAATTGCGTAATCATGTCTTCCGGCAAATTATTTTACTTTGATATTCATTTCAGGTTCGTAGGGGTGTTTAATTGAGATTATCGTGAAGAATTTCTTTGTTGTGAAGGTATTTCTAGGGGAAATTGAACTTTTTAGTCTCTTTGTACCTAATATCGGCATGATAACGGAATAGTAAAATTGTAAACATTGGAATTAATCGATTTGAATTGGATAGCAACAACACTCAGCTTTAATTCGTACTGTCTGCCACTTATGAATGTACATATTTATCAACATCTTAAATAATAAATGAATAAAATTGCTTTAATTCGGACACAAAAATCCATAGAGTGTTAGTAACATACATAAAACTTATTGCCTTTTTTTTGGATGGAAAATCATCAAATGACTTCTTCCGCTCTGGGTGTAGCGGAAGGGCGTGTCAGACTCTTACTGACTAAAACGCATCCGTGCTCCTTCTAAAACCCTTTGCGTTCCAGGGCCGCGGTGACTCTTTCGAACAAATTCCGCAACCCTGGCAGGCTCTCGCCCTAGCGCAGTGTTAGTAAAAATCAACCTCCTCACAAACTGCTGTACAATCGGAGATCCGAAGCTCTCAGCTACAGTTTTCAGAATGCTTCTTTAACTGTCCCTCACTCTACTCAGTAGCGACGCAGTTTTCTTTCGTATGATTACGTAAAACCGTCAGTACGTGCTAGCGCAAACATTTCTGACGCGCTACAGTGGATGAAAGTGGTTAGTAAATAACTAATCACTTTCATCCAATGACCGTTATCTCCTTCTATAGCCATCTTTTAACTATCAAATTATAAAAGTAAAGCGGTACATGAAAAAAAAACGTTACAACATTTACGAAAATAGCTCGTTCAAAGTCAAAAGCATTACTTCAATCTAATATTCCGCAATTTAAATATCGCATCGCCTTAACGCCTGTGCCAGTCGCGTATTATCAAACACCACACGAACACGGGGTTACATGAATAAGACGAGTTAGATCTTTTTGCAAATAAAATACAATAATGGTATAGTATTTTAACGTCAGGATTTTTAAAGTATCGTCTTTTTTTTAATTAAGTTCCACTTTTGATAAACACACACAGAATTGAATAAAATTGTGATAAGCTTAGTATTTTGCTTTAGTGCTGACTACTTATTAACTTTTTAAATTCATCTTCAAATATAATACAGATTTATCAATATGAAATTATGCAGGAGCAGTGAACTCCTTCCATAACCCAATAGTAACGTGGTAGATTCCAACACGTTACACCCCAAAACCCCTTGGAAACAACGCCAAAGAGGAACGCATGGGAACACCACGCGCTGCCACCTCGGGTCCGGATGAATGGGGGGCGACGGGCATCCCCAAATCCGCCGCCCCTGGACCCAGTTAGGGGGGCCGGAAGAGGGCAGCGTATCCTCCGATGCCCGATGCGCCTGCTGCGGGCCGGAAGGGAGATTTCCCTCTCCCTTTCCGCATCCTCCTTCTGCGCGATAAATGTCTCGCAGAAGAAGACCACCGCGTCTCAGGACTCCTCGCCACCGACCATAGAACGGACTACGGCCGGCAGCGAGAGGTCTCTGCCTACCACAGAGCTGAGGGCACGGCGTGGCTACTCCCAAGCGGCAAACTCTGCCAGCGTATGCTGCGCCGTGTCCTCCCGACGGTCGACGCAGTGGTGACACCGAAACGACAGGGAGCCGTGACACGAAACGACAGGGAGCCGTGCCTTCTCCCGAGCCATAAGTCGAGCACCGGCCGGATGGCCTCGATGGTGACGAGGCCGGCGGAAGGGCTTGAAAGCCTATCCCGCCATTCCGCCACCAGGACCTCGCACAGCGGCAACCGATACAGCTCAAAGTGTCGCTGCGCCCTTGGAAACCCTAACCCATCTCAGCTCACGGTCGAAGTTGCATTTCTATTTACGCGTCGCCCGGATTTGAATTACAAAGTCGACCGCGCCTTCCCGTGTCGCTACCTCGAAATATGAGGTTTGCCAACTTAAGTGCCTGCTGCCTTTGAGTGCGGCCCAGGTTTAATAATACGCCTTATAACGCCTTTAAATCCGGTAAATAGTGAATTATGTCGCTTTACTTGTGTTTTAGTTCGGGAAATAGGATTAGGTTTGCAATGCATATTGCGATTGTTAGTTGTTTTATATTGGCTTAGTTTTGTAGTAGTTTTAAGACTTGTTGGCTGTTGTTTTGAGGATGACCTTCGTCGTCATCGTTTCAGCCAGGAGGTGCTGGCCATATGTTTCTCCCAACATCTCAATTTCACTAGTCTTTTAACGCTCATCTCGTCCATTCTAAAGATTGCCCAATGTCACTTGGGTGCTTTAAATACTCTCCTTGGCTTGATGAAATTCAATAACCACGGATGCTCATTTGAAAACATGATTAAACGAAAAGATGAGAAGGTAGGTAGGTACACTATGCAGGTATAAATCTAAGACGACATTTTTGTTTTTATTTATCAATTTGAAACAATTTTCATAAATTTTATACAGTTTTAGATTTTATCATTTAAAATTTATTTTAGTCCAGCAACTAGCCCCCGCTGAAGGAATAAATTATCTGTTATTTCTTTTTGGGCAATGAACCTTGATTTTTTTCTGTTTTAAAATGAAGAGTCGCAACATTTTATTTTAGTTGCTTTTTGTACAAAATAGTTTAGATTTTTATAATTTATGTGTGTCTGGGTTTTCGAGCGTAGGTATGGCACTCGTGGACTGCAGCTGAAAATCAGCGTCAGGTGGTATACCTTGTGTTGCATATCTGGCATTATGCTAAACTGAGGCCCTTTTGGCTTTGTTGGTTTTGATTATTTATTTTGTTTAATTTTAAGGTGTTTCTGTTTGTTATAATGCCAATAAACACATTTTTTTCTCTCTTATTTTTAAAACAATGACATTGTGTGCTTCACAGCTGCGCCAAATACGCAGAAAAATGCCAGATATTTAGTAGTAGCCAAACACACGAACATTGAACATAAAGTATTTGTTGTGTACTCCTTAAAGTACCAAAAAAAATAACCTTACACTTACCTGAGAAACGTATTTTCCTAAATTCCCTAACAGATTTAATCTCCAAGCTCATACTGTACTAAAGTGATAAATTCATTACTCAAAATATTTACGTATTCAGAACAGCTTTATTACAAAGCTGAGTGACCTGAGCTCAACCGCTTTCAAAATCCCGTTTTAAATCCTGCGATAGTTTCCAGTTAATTTTATAATAGTTCCTAAAGGGATCAGCAGAGGTTTATTAAATGAGGTTCTGATACCTAGGCTTGTTTGCGGCCAGGGAACTAGATTATGCCTGGTTTGGGTTTAGGCAAACAAGGGTATGTAGCAACACGCTTTTGAATATTTTATATTCTAAAGGGTGTAAAGGTTTCCTGTATATCGCGTCCAACGAGTATTTTGATGTTAATAAGATTAAAACCATTTGTGTAACACATTATCCGTCACATTTCACATTTTTTTTTAAATATTTTTTTATTCCATTTCTTCATAAAATAAAACTAGAGTGTTTGTTTACTTTTCAAAGTATTTTAATTTTTGTATCCCTTGTTTTCTAATAAGTTTTAACGTGTTTTGGGGTTCCGTATCTCAGTCGGCAAAAACGGAACCCTTCTAGGATGAATTTGTTCTTCATCTGTTCGTCTATTCGTCTGTCCATCTGTCTCTTGACAGACGGACAGACGAATAGACGAACAGATGAAGACGCGCAGGAACGCGTGGAGATCTCAAGCTGAAATTAATATCAAATACTCAGATCTGCTACCCCTTGGAGCAGTGAAAAAATCAAACTTCAGAATCAACGCAATCTAAAGATAAGGCCGTTGATGCTTCGTTTATGCCGCATGTGTTGACGCTCGCAAGGGAATTAAAACCTATAGGGTACTTCCCGTTGACCTTATAGTACAAATACAGAAAAAAAATTGAAAAATTAAAATTTGTAGTTTTATCATGTAAAAGAACTTTTTTTGCGATTACAAACTTATATTTTCGGTTGAAAAATTGACGTACATTGTTGTGAGAAAACATTTTTTCAACAAAAAAGTTAAGTTTGTTCTTCAATCTTACCTGTTATATTATTGTCAGAGTAGTTCTGACCGAGTCTGACTCGTACTTGTCCGGTATTTTTTTTGTTATTTTACCGGTACAGAAATACGTAATAATTCTCCACTGTAATATTGTATCAACTAGAAAACTTGCGCTCGATAGCACAAATAATGCAATTAATGTTTTTGTTTTTTCAAAATGATGCTTCACTACCATTGATCATGTGTTACGCTTTTACCTCACTGGTTCTTCTCAACAAATCGATGATGGCACAGTTGACTTTAAAAAAATGAAAAAAAAAACTTTTCAAAATAAATAAAAGTAATAAAAGTTGTAAGGCGGAAATTATTTAAAAAAAATGAAATTATTAGTTACCTTTGTAAACAAAGTAAGCAGCCATTATTCTATGTGGTTTAACATTAAACATTCAAAAAAGTTTGATTGCATCGTTGAATGCTACTGAATTTAATCAGACCTATGACCCACACGTCTGATAAATATTTTATAGGAGTCGACGCTGATATCCAATTAATTAACAGGTCCTCTCGTTCCAATCAATCAATATTTAACATTCAATTTATCAATCTCACTCAATCAATGCAACCTGTCAATTAAATTATATGCATCGCTTGAAGATCGGCTGAAAATCGACTTATCAAAGGTGTATTTTATTTAAAACTAGCTGTCGCCCGCAGCTCCGCCCGCGTGAATGTCGAAAATTATCCCAAAAAACATACTCCCGGAATAAAAAGTAGCCTATGTGTTAATCCAAGGTGTCAGCTTCCTGCATACCAAATTTTGTCAAAATTGGTCCAGCCATTTTCGCGTGAAGAAGTAATAAACATACACACACACTTACAAACTTTCGCCTTTATAATATTAGTGTGATTATACTCGTAGTTATGAGAAAAATTATTAACTATCCAATTGCTAGAAAAGAGTCTGTAAGTTAAGCTATGTATAATATGTAATATGATATATGATAAGCTTATTATTCTTCTAGAGAAACCAAAAAAAAAAAGTAATTTTCACAAAATAAAACTCACGTTAATTCTTAAATATATGTACTTGCAAACTAATACGATGTAAAAAGCTAATACGCTTTAAATTGATGCAAAAATAAAAAAAAAGTCTTTGGGGGCTGCCGATTGAAGTGAAAACTAAGCGAAAGCTAAAGCGTTCGGTGACGATGTCGCGAGTTCCACGATTTTTGTTCACCCAAAAATAAACATATATACACAGTATACAAATAGCTCATGGAAAGCGTTCGGTGACCGGTGACGCGAGAACCATGATTTTTGTTCACACAAAAATTACCTACACATATATGTAATACACAGTATACACATAGCTCATGAAAATCGTTCGATGACGATGACGCGAGTTCCATGATTTTTGTTCACCCAAAAAGTGCACAAAGCGCCAAAAGAAGTTTTCACTTCAAAAAAATTGTCACAACATGTTGCTTAATACTTTGCAGATAACAATAATCGTTTGGTCACTCTAAGACCATAGTTATACCCTTTAGCACTAACACTGACAGGCAACAAGCAGCAAAGTTGAAAATATTAAACCTAACATCTACTAGAAAAAATACCTACTCAGAAACTACGTGGTCCATCCACATTTTGGTCCTCGAGAACCCTCACTAAAGTACAGTCGCCCACTTATCAACTTGCCTTAGTGTCTCCCAAACGAAGGACATGTGTCACGCACGGCCTGAGTAAAACGAATGAACTACGCATAATTGCTAAATAAGCAACGGGAGAACAGAATAATGTATCTCTTCTGGGTATTAGCGGCTTCCCAATATTTTGTGTTCCTAGTTTTGTCAGCGTTTTTTGTGACCGACTGTACGGGCTTTGAACAAGTTTCAAAGCCCGTACAGTCAAGACAAGGGTCGGGTTTGTGCTTTTTGTTAAATGCTTTGTTCTGCTATTTTATTTGTCACTGTTGCAGAATTTTGTGATCTGAATTTATATGTAATTTGTTGCAATTACAGTAAATTTTGTAGCTCACTGGACTGTAAAATGGTTTAAAACAACGTGTATGGAACATACAAATGTTTTTTGAGGATTAATAACTACTAAAAAAAACATATCAAAACAAATCTTATACCTTTAAACGGGCAATTCTTGTATATATATATATCTCCTTTTTTTTAAGGGTTTTATTTTAAGAAACCGTTTACCAAAAAAAAACGAGCATTGCTCGGTCTCAGGCTCTGATATATAAACTGTAGATACATTGCCTGCACTTTGAAATGGCTACATAAAAGAAGGTAACTACCGCGACCCTATACCTCATGTTCGTATACGTATTTTTCTATTGATTAGTATCGATAGCGCTTGCACTATTTTTAACAGCTGTTGGTGTATGATGCATCTAAAAAATACGTCATTGATCATCACAGCATAATTTCAAATTGATACTTAAAATATTTCATGGGACTGGGCGGGTCACACCAGCCGCATGCATGGTGACCCCTGGGCAAAAGTCTCCACGCAATGGGTGCCAGAGGATGGACGGCGTCGCCGAGGCCGGCCCAGAAAACGGTGGCCAGATGATTTGGATGCACACCGCGAAGGCTGGTTCGAGGTGGCGCAAGAAAAGAATGTCTAGAAGGATATGGGGAGGCCTTTGCCCAGCAGTGGGATACAATAGGCTAAGGAAAAATAAATTAAAGTGATTCACAGTACCAATGAAATAATCATACTACAATATCATTCCGCACGAAAAAGAAATACAAGCCTACAAAAAGGACATGAAAAAAGCTGCTGAAATTTACATAAATAAAAATAAATGAATTGGTCAGAAATAAGTATTCAGCTCTCCTCGTTAAATCGCTAGGCTATGAAAAACTGAGTGGCTCATTATATGGTAATAAAGTGGATTTTAAAGGCAAACGTTTTACTTTCATCAACATCTTGACTTTTGGGCGGAGATTTTCGACGATCCAAATTAAAATTTCACGGTCTTAAGGAATAATGAAGAGTTCTTTTTGTAATTTTCGGACTTAAAGGATTTGGTCCTCGTGTACGCGTGTGTTCTTGCCACTTATTAGGGAACCTACAGACTTTGCTTATATTTTTCAAACTAGCTGCGCCACGCGATGTTACCTGCGGTTTATATATAAATATATATAGATATAAATAGCATATGTTAATCAAGGGTGTCAGCTTCCTGCATACCAAATTTTATCAAAATTGGTCCAGCCGTTTGCGAGTGAAGGAGTAACAAACATACACACACACTATTAGTTTGTTAAACAATCACGCCGCAACAGCAGAATAGATTTTTTTAATATCATAAGGAAAAACTGAGCTGGGATATAAAACATTTTTTACGCCGGCAGATACATTCCCGTGAGATAGTTTTTGGCATTCAAATGGGCGAAACCACGGATAGGAGCCACCTGATAGAACATTAAAAAGTAAATATTGAAAATATCATTCAACTTACCTTTATACTCGTAACATTATATCAGACTTATATTGTCTGAAGGGTTCCAGACAGAGGGGAGAGGGGCTTAAGGTATACCCACATTCCACCTGGTTTTTTAACTGTTGTGTTTGTTTTGTTTTGAAGCCCCATAAGTACACCAACAACTGCTTCATACAACTACTATGCTTGCAAAAATATAACTTTAATAACTTCATATTAAAGCTAATCCAACTTACATCCAACAAGTTCAACCTTCAAAATCTCCATAATGCTAATAACATGAAACTCCACAGACTATTCAAATTTCAACCCATGGATGTGAGTGTGATATATGTTAGGTATCTACGGACCGCGAGTGGACGTGAGGACCTATCTGATAGATACAATAGGACTCTTACAAAGAATCTAATACTTTTTGAAGTAAAAACTTCTTTAGGTGCGTTGAGCACTCTTGGGGTTAATAAAAAAACATGGAACTCGCGTCATCGTCACCGAAAGCTTTCCAAATTCAAAAATAATAATCTAATAGCTTGACAATATAATTCACAAGTAACTTAGTTGTCACTTCTATCTTCGAACAAACTCTTAAAATTAATGAAAACTATTACAATTGGAAATATGTACGTATTTAATTCCGTTTAGCCCCTGAAAGTATATCCGGACAATAGCGCAAATACAAAAGCGCTTCAGTGACAAACACATCTACATCAATACAAAGTAAATACATAACACGATAAAAACCAATTTCTACACATTGAAGATTTCCTTTTTTCGCTTTATTTATTTACGGCGTATCTATAAACCATTTTTACCCAATTCGACATGTACCTGCCTCTTACATAATACATTTAACCTAAGTCCTTGCATCCGGGTGAATTTGTATCCTTGAAAAGAAACCTTTGCAGGGTTTTACGTGTTCCCAGTGTCTACAATACACATCGTAATGCCAGTATTATTCCGGATTGTTTTGTTTTGTATGTGCGATTACCCCTGTCGCGTGGGACAATGTTCTGTGAGCACTTTAGTTGTAAGTGTCTGTTTGACGTTTTTTGTTATGTTTAGTGATGTGAATGAACGATCGATATGGTGAGATCTTGTGACCGAAAAACCAGGAGTTCAAAATTTGGTTTGATGTCCACAAAAAGCTAGTAATAATACCATGAGAATAAACGTTTTTCGAGTTATGCACAAAACCATAAATTTTAATGTAAATTGCCTGGAAATCTAAGTCTGAAGCTACAAAAAAACGAATTCGAATTGCGATGCCCAATTTGTTCTTTTCCTCCCCTTTTTTACCCCGTTACGTTATCTATCTGTCCAAAGCTGTTCGGACCGACAACAAATTTGTATTTGCTCAAAGAAGTTCAATTCTTAAAGCTCAACATTGATCACCGCTTCAAAACACTGTTCCAATGAATTTGAATTTTTAAAATCCAATTTATGTCAACACAAATTTGTCCCTATGGAGCGAGAATTTTCGCAATTAAAAGGGTCTGCCCAGTTAACCCCCCTGGGTCTTTTTAACTCATTCACAAAATGTCCCTTATTTTAAAGATTTAACTATAGGAGTTTTAATAGCTTTCGTTATAAAGCAGAGTAAACAAGGACGATTACGTTAATTTATTGCCATTAAAATGTTTTGAAGAAATTATTTAAATTCATGGTTTAACTAATCCTCATTTTGTTACATAAATGTATTATTTAGTTAGATAGACGTCTATTTTTGAACCAGTAACCTGACCTTTTGTCAGCTTTCAAGGAAAATCAATCTGTTTAATCTATATTTTAAATTAGATCTTCTGTAGACGTAAGAAACGGGGAGAAATTCTTGCATTCATTTTGAATTAAAGAATTTTGACTTCTTGGTGAACAAAATTTTCACGTGCGTTTTATAAAATACCTAAACAAATCTCCAGTAACATCCACAGAAACAAGAACATAAAGAAAAATCTCAAGTTTAACAAAAAAAAAACAATACAATCACACATTCCCACCCACAACAAAAGTTTACGCAACTCAACACCCCAACAATCATAATCATCCATGAAAAACAAACATCACCAATTCACTCTCGAACACTACATGTCCCAAAAAAAACGATTCCTTCGTTCCGCATCACCCGTCATGCTTCGCAAAAACGTAAAACATTGCCTCTTGAATCCAACGAACTGGCAAAGTCAATACACTCAACACGCGGGCAAAGCTAAGCTAACGAGCCCATCACTTGGGAGTCATGGCAAATATTATGCCGAGACGGTACGTAGATTGAAAAACTTGAGTGTATTTAAGTTTTTGTGTCTTTTGTTTCTGAGTGGATATCGCTGTAGTTCTTAATCTGGATTAGAAAAAATGTATGGTTTGAGTTTGAAGAAAGAAAGAAATAAAAACACGTATCGTTTCTTCTAGCTTACTGCTTGAAATGTTATGAAATAAGACGCAGTGACAATTAAAGTCCCATTGTAACAAGCTAGGCTAACGATCCCATCACTTGGAAATCATGGCAAATATTATACCGAGATGAAACATAGATTGAAAAACTTGAGTGTATTTAAGTTTTCGTGTCTTTTGTTTCTGAGTGGATGTCACGTTAGTTCTTAATCTGAATTAGGGGGAAGTGAATAGTTTGAGTTTGAAGAAAGAAATAAAAACACATGTCGTTTCTTGTAGCTTTATACTTGAAGTTATATGAAATGAATAGAAATAGTCTGAATTGCACATCATACTAAATTTATATGTATTAGGAGCTTAAAATAGAAGGGTGTCACGATGGATGGTCTTATCGCAAAAAGCAAAATAGCAAGTAATAATATTATTAAGATTATGCTTTTTAAACATGATTTCTTTGTCATAATTTTAAATTGATATCATATAAAGACTTTCCTGCAGTATCAGGCTACCAAGCAATTTGCCTTTTTTCAACTACGCTGGGATGAGCTTAGTCCACAACTTAGTAAGTTACACGATACCCTTTCAGAATCAGAATCAGAATACTTTATTTGTTAACATAGGTCAATTACAACAGAGTGTGAGATTTTACAGGTAGGTAAATCTTCTATGTTTTGCCCAGAGGCGTACAAATTGGAAGAGGTGTTAGGTTTTCTGGCTTCTGAATGAACTTAATGATCTGCAAATAATAATAATAATAATATTTATTTCCTCAAAAACAGTAGGTAGATACAGTACATTCTTACAAATATTAGGCTTACAGTTAAAATATAAGTAAGAGAATGAGCATCCGCAGCTGAACTAGGCGTGAGCCTGTATCTCAGCTAACAGCGCCGTTTCCCCTCAGAAACAATTCACTAGGTAACCTAAATTAGCAAGAAGCAAGAGTTTAGGACCATTACAAATCAAAGAGAAATAAGAAATTAAGGTAAACTAAACTTAAATTACTAACATTTTTTNGAGATTTTACAGGTAGGTAAATCTTCTATGTTTTGCCCAGAGGCGTACAAATTGGAAGAGGTGTTAGGTTTTCTGGCTTCTGAATGAACTTAATGATCTGCAAATAATAATAATAATAATATTTATTTCCTCAAAAACAGTAGGTAGATACAGTACATTCTTACAAATATTAGGCTTACAGTTAAAATATAAGTAAGAGAATGAGCATCCGCAGCTGAACTAGGCGTGAGCCTGTATCTCAGCTAACAGCGCCGTTTGGCACAATGGTTTTAATGTTTTCTCAATGATTTATTTAATGCATTTTTTTTTCGATGATTAATTTGTTTTAAATGCTAATTTAATATCTATATTAATTCAGTTGCTCATTACTAACATAGCTTTAATATAATATTTTACTAACAAAATATGGACATTTTAATAGTCTGAAATAAACGAATTTTATTTTATTAAAAAAAAAAAATATTTTAGACAAAACAAATCCATAGACAAGGCAAGGTTGTTGTTGCAAGAATTGTGCTTATAACTAATGTTAGTAATTAAAAAGTGAAAAGAAAGTAACTAGACAGCCTAAACCTGTACAGTATGCACAATTGCACATCGGTCTCGCAATAAATGGAGTTCAGTGAACCTGTGAGTAGAACAGTATCGGTTCCCTTGCCAATCATCCTTAGGACACTATTCTCTATCTACTATCTAAAATCATTGACATTTTTAGACCACGAATTAAAATGTTATAATATTCATATGAACTTTGATCCTAGAACACTCAACTATTCAACCCATATAACTTGTAATCCTTAGAGACGGGACTTCAAAGCCTCGACTTATAATCCAGATCAACTGATAGCTAACATATAAATAATTTCGATTCTTAGGAACAAAATAATAAGGTCTAAACCCCAACATCTGTTGTTAATAACCATTCGATGCCAACTTTCATAATATGATTTATATACTAAATTTGTGCCAGTCTAGACGAATTTAGTTTGAAGTTTGGTACGAAAATAACATTAAATAATATATTTTCAGGTTTAACTCCGTAAATAAATAAGTATTTTGCTGATTGACAGGTCTAACTATACTATTTACTAACATATAGTCTGCAAAGTTTATTTGTTTTGTGTTTGTACACGTTGATCTCTGGAACACGATCAGATTTGAAAAAATATTTTTGCTTTGGATAGCTCAATTCTTGAGAAAGGTTAAATGGTATATAACATCACGCTCCGACACTAAGAGGCCTAGATAAATGAAAAAAAAACATCACTGTACCTCATGTATCTAAAGCCCATAGCCTTGTTTTTTTTTTTAAGCATGGGAAATCATCTAGTGACTTCTTCCGCTCTGGGTGGAGCGGAAAGGCGTGACAGACTCTTACTGACTAAAACCCATCCGTGTTCCTTCAAAGCCCTTTGCGTTCCAGGGCCGAGGTGACTCTTTCGAACAAAAAAGCCCATAGCATAGCAACTGTACATAAAGTTCGAATAAATAAATAAAAGTCAGAAGAAACACTAGGCGAAAACGAAGTAAAAGCGCGGGTGGGTGATACCACGGAGCACAACTAGTTAAAAATAAACGCCGAACTTGTTTATGAAATGAGTCTACGAAAAGACTAATTTTGTTGTAAAATAGTAAGCAATGCTAATACCCAATTATTTGCTGCGTCGAGTCTATAATTGGTTGCAGATAATAGTCCTAAGCTATACATAATTATTAATATTGATATTTTGGAATATAAGATTTCAGTCCCTCACGATTAATAGCATTATAAAGCGCAGTTATCCAATAAATCACATCCACTCTACAGTCTTGTTCTGGGAGCAATATGCCGTGCCCATTGTCGCTTAAGTTTGGCGATGCTTCGGGATATGTCGGTAACCTTAGTTCTCTTGCATATATTATCTTATCTTAATTCCACATGTCATCACAGACAACACGCACTAGACATAGAATGTCGTCTTGAGCACATCTTCACTTACAAGAAAATGTGATAAATAGCTGTTTAATTAATAGGAGTGTAATAATTACACTGAAAACATCTTAGTTCGTGTCGGGTGTCGTAAGAGGCGACTAAGGGACTCAAAAGAGAATGGGCAGCAGTATTCTCTGTGGTTCTGTGCATTGTAACTGCTACTCTGCGATCGCCAACCCGCCTACCAAGCGTGGCGATTATGGCCAATCACCCCCTTGTCCAGCAGTGGACGATTATAGTTCCGATTTATTCTCCGAAGTCTATCTTCAAAAACTCTCCCTATATTTTATCCAACCACAAATATTTACCGACATCACTCCATCACGACACACAAACGTAAAGTTTCCAAGTCAACCAAAGTTATTTATTTTTCATCGCCAAACACGAAATCTGGGAGTGACACTAAAAGACGACGAACAACAGCCCGTGATTGGAAACTTCGTACAATCTAATTGAATTCTTGAAGAGTAAGGGAGTGGGGATTACTTAAAACATTTTTTCAACAAAATTCTAAATTTTGTTCGAAGTGACATCAAAGGAGTTTTACATTGAAGGAATCGTTAGATGAATTTTGTCTTTGATTTTTCCTTGAGGTGTCGATTTCAGTGTGGCGAGTTTCGTAAGATTAAGTCCAGCCTTGGACTACGAATTAATTCAATTAATAACCATAGGGTTATCTATGACATACATCTGTCCCTCTCGCGTCAGTAGGTGCTATGGTAAGTGTTAGATTTGTACTAGATTTTGACATCAGAGGCTATGTCGGACTTCTCTTTCTAATAATGAACTTTGAAGCTGGATAACTTTGTCGCTGAAGAAAATATAAAAAAATGAAATTCGTTTACAAGGGCTTATTGTTCTTTTTTCAGAAAAAAAAACATACGAATACAAACTTCAGATTGCTGGAAAATTCTAGATGGAAACACCACTTATCGCTTTATTAACTTTAGTATAAAAGTCCAACCGTTCATAAAAGTAAACAGGAAATATGATTTCTAGAAACAGATACCGCTTCTAGCGTCCAGCATAAAAACGCTTGCTTCCTTTTCCTCTATCTTAAAAAGATACGCTTCAAACTTTATAAATAACACTTCAAGAAATCCTTGAATAAAGAAGAATCCGTAAAATTTCGCTAGTTCATCACCCACAAAGAACAACTCGTTTCAAAACTTCAAGTCTTTCAACTTGCAGACCGAACAACTAATTCACTTTATTTTCTGCCATTCTTACAACTGAAAATCTCGGAAATATTCAATGTTTTGTTACTTTATTGACCGACTTTAAGAACGGAAGAGGTTATGCAGTTTAATCATTATTTTCTTACATTTGGTCCGACCAGAGTTTAGTTGAGATGGAAAAGGAATTAAAAAATAGGCCTTTGCTTTGTAATGGTTTAATATAGGCTAGATTGCTAAGCAAATAAATTGGAAACCAATTGCTTGTACATTTCTGGGCCATGTATTTAATTTATTGGGAGAAAATACCACAAAGTCTGATGTTCCATATATTTTTATTAACATCATTATAGAGTATTTACTTAATCAGCTTCAATTTAAATAAATATATCAACAACTGACTATTACTATAACATATAGGTACACTGAAATAAAACAGTCTTAGCTAAATAAAAATAGTCTAAAATATGGCGTCGAAAAATTCGTTCACGTCACTGGCCACTGGTAATGCTGGCAGCATTTCCACTATCCTTTGTCCAAAGTATTGATCTATTAAATAAATATCAAATTTGCGATTAAATAAAGTAATGAATAAAGTATCTTGTAACAAAAAATATAAAATAAACAACCGATTCAAACAAAAAAGGACCACAAAGTGAAACATTTATTTTTCTTTGTTTTTAAGGACATCTGAGTTGGCGGTTTTCCTTATATGCCATAAGCAATCATCTAAGAAAGAGGGTCTTGCGAGTACGTGAGGGGACTTATTGTAACGGTGCCGCCATACTTGTTTCTGAAGCTTGGAAGTGTAGGTGGAATCACTTGACTGAAGACGGTATAAACTGGCAGGTACAAAGAGGTAGAAAACAATGTTACTTTTAGGGTATACAATTTTAGTTTTGAACTGTTTGTAGGGGTCAAGATAATTTCGATACTATCAGGTTACTATTTTTCTTTATTTTGTGTATGTGTATTTAATTACTCGCTTTTTTATGGCTAAGTTACCACGAAGGATCACTGACTCCTAAGTCACAGGCACATACACCTAGTTTAGGAGTCAGAGTATTTAAAATGTTTGTTCTAAAAGCCTTTAATGTTTTTAGCCCGAATGAGAACTTTAGTATTTGTGTTTTTGGTAAAATAAATTATAAATTATTTTTCCTAGCTTTGTTCCCGTGATTAATCCCAGAGAAGCCATCTATTTTACGGGTAAACAAGTTGCCTAAGAGAGGGATAGTGAAGTTTCTATTAGGGAAAAATATTCCTCCAGAGATTAGCTTTAAAAGACATATATAAGGTGGAGACGACGATACGAAAAAAAATAAAAACACTGGCAATACGAGTTCATACAAATATTTTGTCTTAACAGATTTGATGTCACTAACTGCAACAGACTGCTTGGAATATTTCGTCAGAATAGTAGTCACTATCCTTGACTAGTTTGTTTTTTATTTTATGCAATTGGGAATTACATTTTTTAAGACGGTGACAGGCTTTATAATAGTTTCAAAATATTCCTATGAACCAGTATTGCCAGTGTTTTCATTCATTGTTGTATCGATGTCTCCAAATTATACAAATAAGGAGTTAAACCGGCATTTTTCATTTAGATTATGGTGCGTTTAATTTAGAGCAGAAACGGTTTTTACTTTTACAGTAAAAAATCTGACGATAATAATGTTTTCATCATCATTTAATGTTTTCAAAATGGATTCAGTTTTGTTTCGTTCGAACCGGAGGTCGTGGATTCGATTCCCACCCAGGACAAATCTTTGTGTGATGAGCATGATCATTTGTTCTGTGTCTGGGTGTAATTTGTCTATAATATGAATGTATTTAGAAATATATAAGTATGTTTATCAGTTGTCTGGTTGCCATAGCACAGGCTCTGCCTAGTTTGGGATCGGATGACCATGTGTGAGTTGTCCTAGGTTATATTATATTATTATTATTGAAGTCTTGGTCACAGGAAAAATAACAATATTTTCTTATTACAATTGTAATAAAGCATATTATTATGAGTTTAAAACGTAATTCTACCAAAGCTTAGCACAGAGAGCTTAAGTTCATAAATAACCATTAATTTGTAGATCTTATCTTGGTCCAACGGTACTAAATTTTGAGTAAAAAATTACAATGTAATTTGAAAAGGTTTTACTTAATTGTATAACTGATTAGATTGTGTTTCATATGATGTATGCTTTGGATCTGTAAAATATTGCTTGGAAATTAATTTCAATAATGTATAGCCATTTAGGTATTTTCCCAACATTTCTTTATATTATTTTCCTCATGGCTTTTGTTTAAAATAAAATTGGTTAGTCTTGGTTTCCGTGCGTCATATTTAAACCGATCACTTAAAAATTAGTGCCGGCTTGTAAGTCCGATCATCAGATCATGGGACAGCATTATGTATGTACAGGAATGACGTGTGGTCTTGCTAAATCAATATATTATTGTTTTGTATTTTTATAGCAATTGAGGTAAGTAATTTATTTATGAAAAAAAAGACAGCTGTTTTATAAATTCCTATCTAACTATATACACTAGAAATAAAAAAAAAATGTAACTAAGTTAACCATTGTGTTTTTTCCCCATCTTGACCTTTGGTGCACAGACTAGGTCTTTGACTAATATCCAAAAGTCCAAACTCAAGGTTTGCCAACATGCTATGGGGCGCAGTATACTAGGTGTTAAATAAACAGACCACGCTCGAAACACTACACTGCGCTCCATAGCACAAATCGTCGATGTGGCTAAAAAGGCTGCCCAACTTAAATGGGACTGGGCAGGATATGTTTGCCGCATGCCGGACAAGTTGTGAGCCTGTATAATACAGGATTGGAGCCCAGAAACAGCGAGTCGAGGCCGAGGCAGGTCGCGAAGGGGATGGCGGGACGACCTGAAGTTTTCCTTACGAAGAGGCACAACACCGCGAGCATTGGAAAGAATGGAGTGAGGCCTTTGCCCAACAGTACAGGCTAGTAATAATAATAAAATAATAATAATAATAAAGTCAACCCTTTAAATAAATTACTTACCAAAAAAAACATTTCAATCAAAAACACCTACTATGTCAGTTTTTTATGCCCTGTTCTGGCAGTTATTCCAAAAATGTTCGACGATATTTTTCATTTGTAAAATAATCTGCGGATCTCTTTGTTCTCCCCTTTGGCACCGCATCTATAAGAATAATTCAGCCTAAAAGCATTTATCAAAAGTTTTCATAATAAATTCATACCGGGTTGTGCCACATAAAGCCTAGGATTATAAAGTATATGTTACGTGAACTGTTGCTTTAACAATAACTGCTTGATCTACGGGCCTATTACGAATGTTTTGACGTATAGTGACGTAACAGTGTCGTTAATGTGAGTGAATTTTAGTGTTATAATACTGTTTTCGCACAAAATATTTATTTTAATTGGATACTATACTAATATTTTTGTATTATACAAACTGTGTATGTTGCATAAAATTAAACCAAAATACCATTGGGTTGTAGTTGGTCCCGGGCTACAGACTACAGGCAGTCAAAAATGTCAATGTCAAGTCTACATCCCCGGTTAACAAAACAATTACTCAGCCTTAGTAGAAATAACCTCAGAACAATAATAGGGACAATTACGGGCCATTGCCCCCTTAACAAACATTTTTTTAACATAGGCGCCACGGACAGCCCACTCTGCAGAATCAGCCGCCCACGTCATGCTGGATAGCGAAGTTGTGGCTTCCCAACGTGAAAAAATGCTCGGAACGGTGAGGTTGCTCCGCAAAGCCAGTGAAGTTCCCAGCAAACTTCTGTGCTACTGGGC
This sequence comes from Mamestra configurata, assembly GCA_002192655.3. NCBI lineage: Eukaryota > Metazoa > Arthropoda > Insecta > Lepidoptera > Noctuidae > Mamestra > Mamestra configurata. Next base: position 32,354 of record NDFZ01004825.1, read on the forward strand.
GGAGCTAGGCTGGCTAACTTAGCCAGGACACCTACGCACCACGGACCAAATGGGAGTCTAAGTGCAAAAAATGGAGTCCCTGCTCTACTCTACTCTACTTGGGTTGTAGTTTTTTTTATATTCAAAATTCACTTACGTTAACGATACTATAACGTTAGTATGCGTCAAAACATTCGTGTTTTGGCCCTGAACTGTAATATAGATCTTGTTTAGTCTGCTTTTTCTGTACATTTGAGTGATTTTGAATTGAAAATCGGACATTAGTCGACAAGATATACCACTAAATAGTCTGGACTGATAGAATATAACACAAAAATTTAATCCCAGTTTTTAACAAAATTGCAAGAACCGTGCATTTTTTGTGATAAGTAACATACGGCATTCAGCAATAGTGTAGCTTTCTGTCATCATCATCATATCAGCCGAAGGACGTCCGCTGCTGGACATAAGTGTCCCCCAAGTGTCGCCACAACAACCGCTCCTGCGCGTCTCGCATCCATCGGCTGCCCGCGACCCTCATCATGTCATCGGTCCACCTTGTGGCAGGCCTTCTAATGCTGCATCTTCCAGTACGCTTTCCAGTACCGTAGCTTTCTGAGATTATAAAAAAGACATCAGAAAGCTTGCAGTCATCACATGGGCAATGAATTGCTATGCTCGGAGTTTCTTTGCATGAGCGAAACAGAAATAAAATATCCGTAGTACAACTAATGTTACAGACATATCCCGAAGAATCGCCAAACTCTTAAGTTAGGCAGTTTTTCGGGCTATGTCAGAACAGATGGTCGATTGGGCCGAAAGGTTTTGAAGTAGCGACCGCGTATTGGAAGACAAAATTAGCTCTTTCTGACATTAGCTGAGATATTGCATTCCACGTGTGCTCTATTCAAACATTAATCTCATATATATATCATCGAAACGTCCATGAACAATACATGAAAGGGTAACCTCGTATTGAATTAATATTTACTATCTAAACAACAGCAAATAACCGACGTAAGTTTAGACAAACATAGCAAATTGTTATGCAACACGCAACGCATGTTACATTACGCAACGAGTTTGTATGTTTGTATATAATGGGCGGTAGGCGTCGGTAAACCTAAGGATGTTACTACCAAAAATGTGCGAGGATGCGTTGCGAGGGATGTGTGCGATATACCAATCAATAAGTCTTTGTGGAGACGAGGTTGGTGGTTCTAGGCAAACAGACAATCTATCAGCTAAAGCGATTATCAGAATGCCAAAATGTTCGAGACCACATGATATTGCGGTAGCGCAAGTGTAGTATTTAAAGTTGACACCCTGTTTTTTTAATGGCCTATACGTCCCACTGCTGGGTAAAGGCCTCCCCCATATCTTTCCAGACACTCTTCTCCTGCTCCGCCTCGAACCACCCCTCGTGGTGCGCATCCAGGTCATCCCGCCACCGCTTTCTAGACCCGAAGAATGCGTGTGTACGAGAACGCTTCGATATAGCAGAGTAAGCTACGCTAGCACCTATTACAGCTTCCTCGGACACCTTTAATGAAACACCGTTCCACAGCTCCGCTATACGTCCTCGCACAGCTCAACTACCTCGCACATCTCTAGTTGAAGCGTACCCTAATATTGTAACGCTAATACTTTGACCTTAGCTCTGAGCACGTATGTTTGCAGATTTACTTTACAAGTTTAGACCTAACGGAGATATGAAGGCAGATTATGTACGAAATGGATTCTCGGAATTCGGGATTTGGGGAATAAAATGTGTCTTTGTGGGTTTTCGTTTCAGATTATGAGAATGTTTTCCTGTTTTGTTGCTGCTAGTTTCTGGTGTCGTTTATTTTAGGTTTAGATTTTTGCTACCTGCCCTGGCAAGGACCACTAACTGTCCCTATTCGTGATGAATCTACAGAACATAAATAGCTACAGTTAAGAGCAGTAATTTAGTTTAATTAACGTTACAAGTACCTACTACGTATATGACTGCTTCTTTGGGTTCGGAACGTCCGTGATGAATCAACGTCATGAAAAACGAAACTCTCATAGGTTACCCATTTTCTTATAAATATTTTCAAATAGTTAAAATATTTTTCGCCTAAATTATATACAAATAACCAGTGTGAAGTCCCTTCGCAGGATATGCCCTACCTACTTTCTTGTCTGTAATGCTCAAAAAACTGCACCTTCCAGGACCTGAACGTGGCTAACGACAGACAATTCAAGTGGGCAGAAAAATACTACAATGTTTGTAATTAGTGCGTATCTCCCCGACTGTCCGTATAAAGTTCGGTCAGCCACAATATCAATAATTGGCTTAACATAGGCCCCCAGCCAAGATTAATTACACAACATAAAAGAAGGTACCCACTAAACAAAAGACGCACGTTACACATCAAATTACTAAAATCAAATAAAGAAGCACATCTTAATCGTATAACCAAGTAATCCTAATCTCTTAACGAAGTAAAATCAAATTGAGTTAATTTAATAAACTTTATCCCCGAAAAGAGGGAATTCGTGTCACATTCGTATCCCTGAGGGCCTAAATAATTCCCCTGAGGACTTGGGGTACACCCCATATTTCATCTTACTTATAATTGGGGAGCATTTAGATGGGGATAAATGGTAGCTTGGGGGCAAACGATTTCTAGATTGTAGAAACATGTAATCAATTGTTAAGTGTTGTTTAGGATGTTTTGAATCAATTATGTTGTTGATATTTTGAAAAGCATTTGTATGTTAATTGACAAATTTATTGGAAACTGAGATAAGAGTATTTAACGATCGTAGCAAGAGGCGTCTTATAGTTTGGGCCTACGATTTTTTTATTCAAAAATAAATATTTAAGTGTTAGTTTTAAGAGTTATAAAAGCAAATGGAGAGTTTTTTTGTAAAATTAATAAAACAAAAAGATTTCGAAGTATTTTAATTTGAAACAGTTATGTTTCTGACGCCGTTTATTCTATGTCAATAAAAGTTTACATATTTTTAAACGCTCTTTTTAAACCAACATAGCACAAAATATCCACAGAGTAGGTACTGTGGCATCATACATCCAAACAATATTGTAAAAAGGTAACATATTTTGTTTGTTAATAAGTTTTTAAATATGTTGTAAATTTGACACTGATAGAAATAGTCGAATATTTTAACACCAAAATAGTTACACAAATATTTTGCAAGATATTTTAATTGTAAGAGTTCGATCGCTGTCTTATCACTGATAGAGACATCTACCAGACAGCACTGGAATACCACACACCACCACCTCCACCACCACTTTTTATTTTAGAAACATGCGAAGCACTGTAGCGACATCAATGTTGCTACAAAAAAACCAAATGAAACAAAATTTGTACCGCATCAAAAATAACCGCAACGCCATCTATCCGGCCAGCAGAGCCCTACTAACGAAATCCTGCATCGCGGTATCAGAGTTTTCCGTGCGATTTGAACGTATACAACAGTCCGAATGACAACTATCGGCCTGTTGCCTACCAGACACAACAACCATCTGGTAGGAGGATCCTCCCTTTTCAATTGAAGTTTGCGGGACTTTACACCCTGTTCTGCATACCCCTCTTTAGTACAATAGTGGGAAAAGCTAGTCTTTTTATAGACTTTCACAAACCTAATTTCATCATCGAATGACCTCTTATTCTAACCCAGTTTTTTTGTTCACAGAATTACCGCCAGAGAAGCCAACGATAAAAGCAGAAAAGGGGTGGTACGCATCCGGGGACTCCCTCAGAGCACAATGTTCATCCCCACCAGCTGACCCGCCAGCCAATCTGACATGGCTGCTAAATGGAAGAGATGTAAGTAACTTTAGTAGTAAGACAGATTCGTAGATAGGTTGAAACACGTCAGGAAACTCCCTCAGAGTACAATGTTCATTACCAGCTGATTCGCCAGCCAATCTGACGTGGCTGCAAAAGAGGAAGAACTGTGAGAGGAAGAGACGTGAGTAATGTAACTCGTACATAAGATGACATGCGTCAGGTGACTCTCAGAGCACAATGTTCATCCCCACCAGCTAACCCGCCAGCCAATCTAATATGACTGCTATATGAAAAAGATGAAGTAACTTCAAATGTAAGAACTTGGCTGTTAAATGGAAGAGATATAACGTGTTACTATAGTAGTAAGATAAACTTATACATGTGTTGAAACGCTATATACAACGTGTAACAGAATGAATGCAATACCTCTTGTACTCATCACTCAACTTTTACTATGGGACCAAAACATAAATCGCGAAAAAAACATCGTCTCCCATACATTTCTGTGCGCGTAACTCGACAAAATGTATTGAAGAGCTGATTTTATTTTGTAAAAGTTGTTCATAATGACCATGGTCATTGTGCTCATCATTTAAGCGAACCTTAAGAAGTATTGCGTTTATTCTGTAACACGTTGTATAGTGTTCGTAACCACCAACCGATCTACCAGCCGACCTGACCTACTGGCTGCTATCAATTTAGCAGCCTGTGATGAGAGTAGCCTAGTCAACATAGTTTGCAATCTAATACCAGGTGGTTGAATAAGCCAAGATAAAACTAAAACAAGAAAAACTAACCTATACAGCCTAATACGCCTCTTGAACACCAATGCGTTGAGGTTCTAAGGCGATTCTTTAAACAGCATTAATATTGAAGCCTGAGGTAGGTCGTGGCATATCTTAAATAAAACATTTGATTGTTTTCGTTCTATTAAAAGAAAAAATCTAATTCGGATTGTTTTACGCAACAAAAAATAAAATTGGCTTCGTCGGCGATGAAAGACTGTACCAACCACTCGTAAAATATAAAATGTATTACATTAAATACATTGTATAGATACTATTTTTAGCCGACTTCTCCGCAGAATAAGATGCAGAGAACAAAAATAAGCAGCTTGTACCCCTCGAGGTTCTTGTCGGTGCTCAGTCACAAGATCGAAGTATGATTCCGAACTTTATTTATGCATCCTTCTTCGTTTAAAATTGCGTCCTTTTAAATACATTTTGTGGACACTGTGTTTTTTTTATAAGCTCGATTTTTATCTTTCGGCTTGACAAACGTTTCCCCTTTTTCTTTCCTAGCATTTTTTTCTTACGCAATCTGCATTGCATTGTGTTTTATGGGCCTTCATTGCCTGAAATAAATAATAAATAATAGTAATTCAGGTTCATGGTGTATACCACCTTACAAGTTGGCAAACATTCCGTTGTACAGATGCCAGCACATCAAGCTAGAACAATCTGTCAAATTTCTTTAATAGATTTTCAACTTTATCACCAAAGCGTAAGGTTCAAGCTTGATTCGAAAAATTAGACAGTTTCGGGTAGCTTGATTTGCTGGTGTCTGTACATACAGCCAGGAGTGGATCTTCCTGATATCAATGAACTGAGAGGCACATCTTTCCAATAGGTGAGATGGACGGATGTTGTGGTGGGATGAGTAGCCAAACGCGTGCCTATCAATTATAAAAAAAACCGGCTAAGTGCGAGTTGTACTCTCACACGAAGGGCCGTACACACGTTTCTTCGCCCCCTTTAATTTTTTTTATTATTTTTTCTTATAACGGCAATAGAAATACACACTCTGTGCAAAACTGTCTACCTCTTACGGTTCTTGAGATTAATGCCGCTGACAGACAGACAGACGGATGGACGGAAGGACAGCGTAGGCTTAGTAATAGGGTTCCGTTGGTTACCCTTCGGGTATCTGATTTCTTACCCAACTGAAACTGCAGTCAGCTACAGCAATACTTAAATGCTACGCCGTAGCTTGTCCGATGACGTCACGGCTACGCCGCTACGTTTCCCGTGCTACGCCGACGTAGTTGTATCGATTGTACCACATTTCTCCGACAAACAAAATCCCGACGAACGCTATCTCGACAGATCATTTTACCGACCTGCAGTAGACCGACAGAACAGTAAGCCGATTGAGTTTACCTCGACAGAATGCTATCTCGACAGTCATTTGGTCGACAAAACACTAGTTCGACTAACAGTTGACCGATTGAATTCCATTCCGACGTACAGTAGACCGACAGAACACTAAGCCGAAAAGGTTTGTCCCCCCTGATACATTAGCCAAAACATTGGTGACAAGCGGCATAACCACGAATTTTGAAATATAGGGTTGTTATTAAATGAAAAGGTGTTTTATTGTGACAATGAGATAACTTGTAGGAACATTAAAGTATTGAGAAATTTAAGTTTAACAATAATATGAATGCAAAAGTGATCACTTTCACGGCCAAATGGCCGAACCGTTTTATGAACTTTAGTACCGAGATGGATGAGACCCTGGAGACGAATATAGGCTACTGTATTGCGAGCGAAGCCATGGTCTAAAGCTAGTTTTTCATAAAGTCTTTAAATGTGCAACATATTTATATATCGCAACGAAGATGCTGTGTTCTGAGGTACACATTACCGAAATAGGCAAAACGTACTGTGTGTCAGTGGCACTGCATAGTTCTTTAGTCAGACGTTTTTTGCGAGTTTAGATCATTAGAATAATCTAGATTACTGATTTTTTATTAGTTTACTGTAAAGGAATTATTTATATATAACTAGTAAACTGATTCTTAAAATATAAGATTCAAATCAGATTTAAATTTCTAAACAGTAAACTAATTACTCAAGCTGAATGTACATTCTTAAGAAAATCGGAAGTTGTGATTTTACCTTTGACCCATTCAGACACAGAACGAAAAAACCCGTTGAAAGTGGAACTCTTTAATAGGCAGGTAAAGAAAAAAACAAGCAGTAAAATAAAACGAAATCCACATTGTACAGAAAACAAATTAATACTGAAACCATAAAATATGGGTTTTTTATTCATATTTTTTATCTTATAGTTCATCATATTAATAAAATGCACAAAGGTACCCCTCACAAATGAAACTATGCATGGAGTTATGTTATGTTAATACTTAAAAAAATAAACATTCAAATAATAAAATTAAAATCATCAATCTCTTTACTTAATCTACTTATTTTCACTTATAATTATTTTACACTTGAATCTCTGGTTTTCATTCAATGCCACATTAAACACGCAATTTCAGCATTGTATAACAACTACTGTTACGACACTTTCCTAATCCTAATCCTAACATTATAATACGAATCTATACTATATCCTAATATATACATCTTTTTCGTTACCGGCTGACTATGTGACTGACAGACAACGCACAGCCGAAACTTCTGGTCGTAGAAAGCTGAAATTTAGTATAGTTCCTTGGGGAGTGTAAGGGATCACTAAGGTTTCCCGAAATTCCTACGGGAACGGAAAAGAACGGGTTATACGCGTACGAAGTCGCGGGCAAAAGCTAGTAATATTCAAATTAAATTTCGAGTGACATCTAGTATTATACATATATGCTAAAGTAAGATTGTTTGTTTGTAACGCTTTCACGTCTATATTGCTGAACCAATTTTGATGGACATACAGAGATGGATGTACAGAGATAGATGGAACCTTGGAGATGGTTATAGGCTACTATTTTTATTATTATTATTGGTTATTTGCCTGATTTTGTGAGCGAATTCACCATTCTCACCATATTTCTTGGCCAATCCAGCTGACTGTACATGTCGCCATATATTTTGGTTAAAATGAAAGAAACAGCATTTTTGTTTTGTGTTTGGGAAGACCCTCTTTACAGCCTTTATAGCCGCTGTTTCGAAGTCCATGAGAATAAAAGATGGATTTAAATTGATGTTAATTCGTTGTTGCGCGTATGATTTTATAATCTCTAAAAATATGAAGTAGCAATTAAAAGTTTTGCTAGAAAGTAGCCCAGGCGATGGTTTCTGGGCTACTTTACACAAATATATACCATAGTATATATTTGTGTAAATGGTAAAGGGCAACAGCGAAAAGTACCATCCATTAATTATCCAAAAAGGTGATTCACCATTGTAAACATAATATCCCATCAGAAAATGTTCTTTATTAATTTGTGTAAACTCTTGGGGAATAGTTAAACCTTTTCGGCCTAGTGTTCTGTCGGTCTATTGTACGTCGGAATGGCATTCAATCGGTCAACTGTTAGTCGAACTAGTGTTTTGTCGACCAAATGACTGTCGAGATAGCGTTCTGTCGAGGTAAACTCAATCGGCTTACTATTCTGTCGGTCTACTGCAGGTCGGTAAAATGATCTGTCGAGATAACGTTCGTCGGGATTTTGTTTGTCGGAGAAATGTGGTACAATCCAACCGTCACGCTATCACTAACTCCCTTTTCTTTCATATCACTCCTAATACAATCCATCCATCTTTTCTTTGGCCTCCCTCTCCCTGTCCATCCATCCACATTTATATTCATAACTCTTTTAGTTACGTGCATTTCATCCCTGCTCTTCACATGACCATAACAAGATAAGCGGTTCCCTTTCAATCTTTCCGTTATTGGCGCCACCTTTAAGCTACCTCTAATGAACTCATTCCTCACTGTATCCATTCTCGATACTCCACACATCCAAATCGTATGGGACATTCGATTTTTTTCTCGATTTCAGGGTTGGTTGAAAAAATATGGGAAGACCAAGCAGTCGGACAAATCAGGAAAATAAATAATAAAAAATAGTAGGCCTACCGTACATCGTCAAAAATCACAAACCTAGTGGATTTGTGATTTGATCAAGGGTATCATTTACTGTTTAACTGTGAAGTCCTTGTACCGAGAAATCCTTGTACCGTGACATATTTGTACCGAGAAATCCTTGCACCGAGAAATCCTTGTTCCTAGAAATCCATTATACCCAAACGCTGCTTCATCTGGGAATTATGATATCCGATGGCTAATGCTATCACTATCGTTTCTCAGGACCGGTGCAACAATGATATTAATTAACGAATATTATGTGAATTTCCCAACAGTGCTGGGGTCGGCTTCCAATTAAACCGCATACAACAGAGCGTTTACGACTAACGGCATTTCATACAAACTTTGAAGTCCTTATTTTTAGAAATGAATGAATCTTCATACTCAGCAGGAAACAGGTCTAAAAAATATGCAGCTAACATTTTCTCGGAAAGGGTCGTGTAAGCCTTCACAGTGTTTATCTTCAATGGAGGTTCTAACTAGCTTTAACTGCATGCACCAGCCTGCAACCATTGCATTTAGAAGAGCAAATAACCCCCAGTGTTTTCTAAGAGTCACAGAGAACATGTTCAGCCGGTCGATTCTATAAACATGTCGAAGTGAAGCTTGGGTGAAGTGATCACGAGGTGAGCTGTCAATCGATATAATCAAGATGTCTCGTGATCACGAAGTGAGATGCCATTCCATCTTGATTATATGGATTGCCAGCTCACCTCGTGATCACTACCCCAAGCCTTCACTTCGATATGCTTACAGAATCGACCGGCAGTTCTATTTTCTTTCAAACAACATTACTCCTTAACGACCCTCACAAAATATTTTTCCCAATTTTTGTGAAATTTCTGTAACTGCTCACATTCAAATTATTTTTTCTTCCGGAAATGATAATCTGATTGTTTATTGTAAATTTGAAAAGGTGTTGAATTGCAAACACGAAAAAAAATATTTTCATTAGCTTCATCAGCTCGTATTTTACGTGGAATGACTGGCCATTTGACCACCATAATCCGTACTGGTTTGTTGAAGCAGTGGCTAGGTGATACTACACGTACCTGTAACAACTGTCAAAAATCTACAATAGGGTAGATAGATTCACAATAAAATCTATACACGCTGAAATTTTAATGGTTGTTTTCCCGCGGCAGAACGATTAGCCATCGGTAGTACTATCGAAACATAAATTCAAACTTAAAAAATTAAAATGTATTTGTTTTCAATTAATTTAAAAAAAAAGTTCATAAACTCGAAAGCGTGACAAGCAATAGTAACTCAATAGACGTGATGTAGGTACTACTCAACACACGCACGCGCCACCGTTCACTCTTTTCACTTTGTCGGCAGAGCGGCGGCGCGCCGACAAAGTGAAAAGCGATTCATAAATGTTTACTCTGCGCATCAACGATGCTGCTCTTTTCTCTAATGATTAATTACAAAAAAAATATTATATAAAAATAAAAATAATAATTCTTTATTATCAGGCAATTAAGGCCCTTAGATAAAATCCTCAAATTAAACATACAAAAAATAAAGAAACTAATGCATATTAATGACAGCCGGAACCAAAACTCGGTACCTGATCATCCAATGGAACAGCCTCTACATGAGCTGCTTATCCTAAAAGATTGATCCAAACTCTTACGATTGTCAAATTGCTACAAATGATAGCCGGGACCAATATTCGGTACCTACAACTCTTATTTATGATACCAAGGTGCCAACAACGTAAAGAAGATTCGCCCCAAATCTCGCCATCCCTCAAGCCCTCCAATAAACGTCACCGTGATGATGTCATAACACCGGCTCGTTAGCGTCGCCATCAGCGTGCATCCTTCGCGACGCCGAGTTAATTAATGAGCAATGAATCACCGACGTTAGCATCGATCGTTGTGTTGCGTCTAACCGCTGTTTTAGTTATGGGCGCCTAGTACATAGTCACAAATTATTATTTTTTAAGTGACAACTTCTTTACGCGCTTAGCACTTTTTGGATGAACAAAAATCATGAAACTCGCGTCATCGTCACCGAACGCTTTCCATGTGCTATATGTATACTGTACATAATTACATAATATGTACATAATTCTGATTGAGCATCATTTGACAGCACGGTTGGCGCAGCGGTGGAGCGATTGACTGCTGCGCTGCGTGTCGCTGGTTCGATTCCCGCACGGAACAATTATTTGTATGGCCTACAGATAGTCGTTCCGGGTCTGGCTGTTTGTGTATGTGACTTTGTATGTTTGTAAACGCATCCACGATACAGGAGAAATTCCTAGTGTGGGGCAACGTTTTATTTAAAAAAAAAAAAAAAAAAAAAAAAAAAAAAAAAAAAAAAAAAAAAAAAAAAAAAAAAAAAAAAAAAAAAAAAAAAAAAAAAAAAAAAAAAAAAAAAAAAAAAAAAAAAAAAAAAAAAAAAAAAAAAAAAAAAAAAAAAAAAAAAAAAAAAAAAAAAAAAAAAAAAAAAAAAAAAAAAAAAAAAAAAAAAAAAAAAAAAAAAAAAAAAAAAAAAAAAAAAAAAAAAAAAAAAAAAAAAAAAAAAAAAAAAAAAAAAAAAAAAAAAAAAAAAAAAAAAAAAAAAAAAAAAAAAAAAAAAAAAAAAAAAAAAAAAAAAAAAAAAAAAAAAAAAAAAAAAAAAAAAAAAAAAAAAAAAAAAAAAAAAAAAAAAAAAAAAAAAAAAAAAAAAAAAAAAAAAAAAAAAAAAAAAAAAAAAAAAAAAAAAAAAAAAAAAAAAAAAAAAAAAAAAAAAAAAAAAAAAAAAAAAAAAAAAAAAAAAAAAAAAAAAAAAAAAAAAAAAAAAAAAAAAAAAAAAAAAAAAAAAAAAAAAAAAAAAAAAAAAAAATTACATAAGTACATAATTATGTATACTTTTTGGGTGAACAAAAAATCATGGAACTTGCGTCATCGTCACCGAACGCTTTAGCTTTCGCTTAGTTTTCACTTCTATCGGCAGCCCCCAAAGACTGCCCCGCATGTTTTTATTCATACTCTATTAAGCCTGATGTAAAATATGTCACTAAAATAAGTATATTTCGAATTAAGAATGTGTCTACTTTTCTCAATTCTGTATTCATTTCATTATTTAAACACTCGCCTTAAAATTAACAATATAATTGCTGAGCAATTCATATCAACGTTAACCGCTGTTTTAGTTATGGGGGCCTGGTACCTAACACTGTCACACATTTATACGATTAAGACTAATAATTTGGGATCATTATTATAACCTGTATTTTAATATTTTGAAGTTGATTATTTTCCATTATTCAAGCCTCCAAGCCTTTCAAATTTCGTCACTAAATTAGGCTTTGACATAACTCCAAATATTTAATTCAGGAACCTTATTAAATATTAAATTACTACTCGCCTTAAGTGTGATTTTAATGATGAACTATTCATAACCGACATTAGCATCGATCGCTGTGTAGTGTCTAACCGCTGCTTTAGTTATGGGCCCCTAGTAGCTAATAATGTCACACAGACTTTCCTTCGATTTCAGAACTAAGATTTTGAAGTTGATTTGGTCAAACTCTATTTAAGCCTCAGAAACCTGTAAAATTTTGTGAGTAAAGTAGAATTTGAGGTATTTATAAAGCCAAAAATCGAATTCTAAAACCTTAAGAAAACATAACATTACTTATTTAAACACTGGCCTTAACTTTAATTTAATCGCTGAGCAATTCATAACCTACGTTGGCGTCGATCGCCGTGTTGTATCTTACTGCTTCTTTAAATATGGACGCCTAGTAACATTGTCATACTGTAAAGGTGTCTATAATTGCTTCAAACTTAAATACTCGTGTATTATTTACTCTCGTTTAACCCTTACTTTCTTTGGTCTAACCACCACTAGCCACGAGTCTCTCGTGGCTTTAATATAACAGTCAGGTTGACAGGTTAAGCAAAATTTGGAGGCCGGCCCGTGAATAGGTAACCATCTTAACATGCCGGGGGTTACTCCGGACCTCGGAAAGCATTTAGCCGTTATCCCGGCTGTCATTTGTATATACTACAGGAGGTCAGAAGCAAATTTACTTTGACGTAACTTACGAGTCTAAAGACGAGAAAAAAGCTCATAATACCATTATTTTAAGAGATTTAAAAATAAATGTTTCTAGGAATTTTATGAAAACAATTCAGTCAATTACCCGATATTCAAAAATTCTAAAATGTGGGCGTTTTTTATCACTTTTGACAATCCTAGCCTGGAGGCTTCTCTCACATAATTCGTACCACGTATATTCGTACCTAGGCGACCACTGAAAATCAGTGCCGTGCTATGGGTCCCCCACGGCACAGCATTATTCTGAGTGGAAGCCCTTTTTCCACAACCACGACATGCATCTACTTTATACCTACTCATACTTTTGTTCTTTTATTTTTTTCTTATTTAATTTTTAACGTTACTAATATACACTTCTCATCAAAAAAATCGAAACACCTCGCAGTTTATGATTTGATAAGGATTATCAGAAAAATGTGTATATTTAGGAATAAATGTAAAATGTCATTTAATAGTGAGTAGTATGAGGTTTTTAAATCCTAATGTTAATGTTCTAAATTCAAATTAAGTCTTCATAGGTTTCGTATTTTGTATAATGAGTAATTTTTACCCTGTATGGAATATGAAGGAAATGGGTAAAACAACACGCGTAAATGAAAAAAAATGTAAGAAACGTTTATTTAATAACTTGTATTCCCTCCGCGAGCTCTTATTACTGCTTCCATACGGTTCTTCATCGATCGGATGAGAGTCACGATCACATGTTGTGGTATATTATCCCATTCCTCTTGGATTGCATTTTGCAGCTGGCTAAGTGTTTCTGGGGCTGGATCTCTTGCTCGAATTCGTCTCTTTAATTCATCCCATAGATGTTCAATGGGATTCATGTCCGGGCTTCTTGCTGGCCATACCATAATGGAGATACCGACTTCGGTAAGATAATCTCGTACGACGCCCGCGGTGTGAGCTCTAGCATTGTCGTGCATGAATATGAAGTCGTTGCCAATAAAATGTGCATAGGGCATCACATGAGGTTCAAGACACTGTTCGATGTACCGATGAGAGTTTAGTGCAGGCAGCCGTGGCCCAGATACAAAGGCAAGTTCTGTCTTACCGTCGGCGCTGATTCCTCCCCAAACCGTCCACGAACCGCCACCATAGCTGACCTTTTCTTCAATGCAGCATTGTGCAAAGCGTTCTCCATCTCTTCTGTAGACCTTGTTCCTTCCGTCGTTACCATACAGCATAATTTTACACTCATCAGAAAACAGTACTTTGCTCCACTGAAGGTATGACCAAGTTAGGTGCTCGCGTGCAAAGTTAAGGCGCGCTCTTCGATGGTCTGCAGTTAATTTCGGCCCATTCGCTGGCTTATGCGGTGCCAATCCGCGTTCCTTCAACCTTCTTCTTATTGTAGAGTCACTTACAGCTACTCTTCGTACAACGCGAAGCTGCTGCTGCAGTTGAAAAGCGTTAAGGCGTCGATTTCGTAAAGAGGTTGTTACAATAAATCGATCATCTCGCTCAGAAGTGACCCGATTCCTGCCAGATCCTGAACGGCGCGTGAACGAACCAGTCTCCCGATAGCGTTTGTAGACTCTATGAACAGATGATAAGCTTAGATGCAATCTTGCAGCCACAACACGCTGACTAAGTCCAGAATCCAGCAATGCCACCACTTGGGCGGCTTCTGCGGGCGAAGTATCCATATGTTTTAGAAAAAAAAGTTTTTTCAGACGTCCCAAAGTCACAGTAAATGAAATAAGAAACAAAAAGTTTAAAGACAAGCGCTAATTTTAGTTTTTAAACGAGAAACGTACTCCAACCCTAAATACACATTTGTCTCAAAACAGTGATTAATTTCATTTATAGGATAAACAAATGAAATTCTAATTTCGAATTTTGATTTTTTTCTTCTTACTGTAATGACCAAACTGCCAGCTACACAATAATGTTTTTTTTTTCATGGAATTAATTCTCTTTTGTAAAAAATTAGGACAAAAACAATAAAAACGAAAGTGTTTCGATTTTTTTGATGAGAAGTGTAATTTAAGAACTACTAACACTATCGTTTAGGGTTAAGTTTAAGAAAAATAAAATTACGTATGTGGGTGGGTATGTCGTTTTGTGGCAATTAAATATTTTTTCTTTCTTTCTTTTCTTTTGTACCGATACTCCAGAACAATAATACAAAAAGGAAACTTGACATAAACACAACATACCAACAATAATGAAATCACTTTGTGCTGTTCCGACGTCACAGTTCGTCGTGTTACGTCGCGGCGCTTGATAAATGACTCCGAACAACTAGCTCACTTGTTTTATCTCATACCTATTGTTCCAATGTTTATTTTTCGATGTGGAATATTTCCTTTATTTGTTAGAAATATTTTTGTAATAATTCCTAGCGAACAGGGTTTTGGTTGCTAAGAATTATTTGAAATCATGGGTAAGTGATAACAGAAACCACGCATACGCTTACAATCAGATGGGTATATAAGAGATTTGTTATTAACTCGGCCCTTAACTGAGTAACTACGCCAACAGAATTTAATATGTGCAACGTTTTTCTCTAAGTAATTAATTTACGAACATTATTATTATTTTGAATTACAGCTCTGCTTCAGATTATATTAAAAACTTCTTTTTTCAAAAATAGAAAACCTTAAGAAGTAATTATCGTTATAAGATTTGTCTGCCAAAACGAGTTTGTAATTGAATGTCGTTCAATATGATTAATGTTTGAGACTTGATGCATTCATTTCGTATCTAATCTACTCCATTTTAGATAATCCATCTCAAATTCGAGAATACGATTAAATCTTATTTTCACATCGTTCAATCTTTATTTAACTGTAAACCTGAAATAATTATTTGTTTGATATAATTCTATTTTATCTTTTTAATATATTATATTTTACATTTTTAGCAGGCACACCTACCATAAACCTGATGTTTTCCTACGAAAAATAGTAGGTATCTCATTTCTATGTTAAGGAAGGAAATTCAAATGTTCATACGTTTTTTGCATTTTGCAGGTCAGTGTCAGATTGTATGTTGATAAAAATACGATTGGCGACCGTAACAAATATAGCTTTACTGAGTTATA
This sequence comes from Mamestra configurata, assembly GCA_002192655.3. Lineage (NCBI taxonomy): Eukaryota > Metazoa > Arthropoda > Insecta > Lepidoptera > Noctuidae > Mamestra > Mamestra configurata. Next base: position 48,056 of record NDFZ01004825.1, read on the forward strand.
ATCATTAAAAATCATCAATACAGGTTGTATCATTCATGTAACTCGATTGAATTACTTTTTATGAAATAACCATTCAATCGATTTAAATGAACGTAGAGGGTTGTATTGATGATTTAAATGATTATAATTCGGTAAATAAATACGTGTTATGGTCGCGAATCATATTTTGTTCAACAAACAGCTTGACACTGACTTGCAAATTGCAAAAAAAAAAATAGAAAATTTGAATTTGCGGTCTACCCTGGCGCTTCCACCATTCAGTTTTACTGGTAAATAGTTTTACAATCAATCGGCATTCACAATAATAGAACTCATTTTGTTACAGTATTCTGGAGGCCAGATAGGCAGACATTCCATGTAAAATACTGATATTCTGCATCCGATTGGACTGGAAGACTACTAGTAGGTACTGGTATTCTGGATCCGGTTGGACTGAACGCCGATTCCCACATAATTGGGAAAAAGTTGGGCAGTTTTATTTTGGTTTAGTGCCTGGTTGACAGCAATTACCCTTGCCCACTATTACCCAGGCCTTACAAATTACTGGTGAAATTTCATCATACCAGCCGAAAGACGTCCAATGCTGGACATAGGCCTCCCCCAAAGGACCCGGGTTTGCCATAATCGTCGCGCTTGGCAGGCTAGTTGGCGATCGCAGTGTAGCCGCTGCAATGTACAGAGAATGCTGCTGCCTATTCTCTGGTGAGTCCCTTAGTCGCTTCTTACGACACCCACGATAAAAGATGGGATGGTGCTATTCCTTTACGTCCGACACCAAACAGAACTTATAAGTGAACTGGTGAAATATAGGATTAGTATAATTACACCTCTGTCTAACTCTATTGGAAATTACAGGCGTCTTGTTACATACCAGGGTTGCGGAATTTGTTCGAAAGAGTCACCGCGGCCCTTGAACGCAAAGGGCATTAGGAGGAACCCGGATGGGTTTTAGTCAGTAAGAGTCTGACACTCTCTTCTGCTCCGCCCAGAGCGGAAAGCGTCCATATTGTGAAGACTTCCCATCCTAAAAAAAAGGCGTGTTGTTACATGTTATGTTATACAATAATCCACAAAACACACACACTGTACACATATTCCTTTATATTTAAACTGTTAGCAAATCAAATCCGATCATATAGAGGCTTTTTCAGCGTTCTCTAACAATATATGTCGGGGTTTGAACAAATTGAATCGAATCGAACAAAATATTGAGTGCTACCCGCCTTTGGCGGAGTGGGATTTCACTACTCAAATATTGATGTACTACTGTATCGGTTGGATTAAACGTGCAGTTTAAGTTTTTCAAGTTAAAAGGCTGGTTTGAAGTACGGAATTTCATTGCGATTTGTGATGTTTTATGCAGAAAACTCGTAACGCGGATTGTGCAAGACATTACATAAAGTTAAGAAAATTAACATAAAGAGAACATCATGGGTTCTCTTTATGTTAATTTTCATAAGAAATAAAAAAAAGTGTTTGTGTATTGTACTTTCTTTTTATTTAAGTTTAAAAATAAATAAAATATTTAAACTAAACTTACAACAAACTAAAATATAGCATCAAAAAATTCGTCCTCAACGCTGTCAGCTGGTAATGTGCCCAAGAGACTGACGGCATTGCCACGTTGAATGGCAATACTTAGCCTCTGGCTAAAGTAAAAGCCAGCTCTTGGGTCACGGAAAGTGTCAACCAGCCGTTTTCTTTGAAAAGGCTTTGAGCACAAGGACCCCACGGCCCGAAGGTTTCAACCCCAAACGGCTCGAAAATATAGTTACCAATAAGGTTAAGAAATAGAAGTTAATTAGAAAATCAGTTTAATGTCTATACAAACATAGGCTTCTAGAAGTTTTTATTTGCAGCCGCACATTTCTTATCAAACATCTAAACAATTGTCAGATGAATTAGTTCCTAGTGTTATAAATCTTTCTGCCCCCTACAAATTATCTATTAGTCTTTTAATACCGATCAAAACTCGAGAATCATACAAACCAATTAAAAATATTATATTTTCAACGGAAAAACGTTCCTCGCCTCCCCAAATCGACAATTACGCAATATCGCGGTTTTCACCAGGCTGTCAGTTCCTTTATTTACGTCAAAATAAAATTTGTTCACAACGTCAAAAAAAAATAAACGTGTTACTTTCCACCCGTGTCACAACCAAACATAGCCTCAAGCAAGATTCGTTTCAAAATATAGCTCACTTACTTCGTTTTAGTGTAAACAGAATTTTAAAAGAGTGCATTACTGTGGGCGATATAGCGATCCTCGTAAGTGAATATCGGTTGCGGCCATAGATCGCTATTACCATTAACATGAACTATATTGGATACTTATCTCCTTGAGTTGCCGTTTTAGAGCAATTTTAAAGCAGGTATGTTGATGGTGAAGCATATTAAGTTATCATTGTAAACTTTTAAGACTGCCTGGATACTTTAAAGAGTATTATAATCGTGCCCGTACTCGTTATAGGAAATTTCTTTGACCTGCTTATTTGTATAAAGATGGAGAGAGAGGGCTAAAGAAAGATATTTATGATTAACTGGTTTATCACGCGGCGTGGTTTAGATACGATTTAGTATTGATCTCAATAATATATAGCTATCCATTGCTGAAAGAATTTTTCAAATCGGTCCAGTAGTTTTTAAGTTTATTCGTGACATACCAAAATACAAATCTTTCCTCTTTATAATATAGATTCCTAGCAGTCGTTCTGACATTTGAAGGCAAAACAAAAAAGTTACTATAGCTGTTGCATTTTAGATCGGCAATAGCAAAGGTCAACGAACTTACATTTCCGTTTCTGAAATCATTAATTTAATTTGACAAGAAGAAAACAATAAAAATACTGTTAATCGTTTATTGTTGAAAAAAATACTAACAGATATTTGGGAAAAGGCAATGTACACTATTATCAACCGAAAACGAAGTAACTATACTACATTCTTCGCCATTGGTCTTGACCATTCTGAAAAATACTAATCTACTAAAAACCGTCTGAAAACTCGCTCAATTAAAAATGCTGAGAATTGAACATCAAATATTTTAGTATGGATTTTTAAACGGTCGGTACACAAAGAACTTTTGCTCAGAGCACGAGAAAAACAAGCTTATGCGACGGCGACGTCCGAGTTTCCGATAAAGTGATCCGAGTGCACAAATAGTTTGTATGTACGACTCGTAGTTTGTGCCGTGTCTGCGTGGAATATTCAGGGTTTTCGGAAATTATTTTCATGGATAAAATCGACGTCACTTTTCCCATGCGATGTTAACGGCCCTTTGGTGGAGTTTTATTCGAAAATCGGTCTTTTGTCTAGTGCGTCATCACAAGATTTTTTTAAATGTTTTCCGAACCGTTTACTATTCTATTATTGGTTTAGCCGATGTCATAATCATCATCATCATCACATTAGCCAAAAGACGTCCACTGCTGGAGAAAGGCCTCTCAAAAGGGGGGGGGGGGTAAATTACCACGCTTGACAGGCGGATTGGCGATCGCAGTGTAGCTGTTGCAATGTATAGAGAATGCTGCTGCCCATTCTCTGGTGAGAGTCCCTTAGTCACCTCTTACGACACTCACGGGAAGCGATGGGATGGTAGTATGCTTTGACGACCGACACCATACAGAACAGAACATTACATATAAACATACAGAATATATTATAACAAGATAAATATGATTGAATAAAATATTAGTACATCATTATACTTTATCATCATCATTTCAGACGAAAGTTGTCGTCGACTGCTGGTCATAGGCTCTCCCAAGCGTCGGCACATCAACCCGGACTGTGTTTCTCGCATTCAGCGATTTATAAGCCCCCTTACCTGTAATAGCTGTTATGATTCCGTTGTGAAAAAAGATGGTGTTATTTGTCCTGTATAGCTCCATTTCTTTTTCACAATGGAATCATCCGCACAGCATAGTAGAGGGGCATTGATTTTTATAAAGTGGTTACTAAGTAAATTCAGGCTCACCAAGCAAACCATTTTAACGAAGAAGAAAGTAGAACGTTAAATACTTCGAACAAGACGTCAATATTCTTCATCGATAAAATTATGAAGAGTCAATTATGAAATAACGACCCGCAAATGTTTAAGGATGGGCCTTAAATGGTAACAAACGGTTGGTACACAAAGAACTTTGTTCGAGCATTAGAAAAACAAGCTTAAGCGAACGAAGAAGTGACCTAGAATTAGAAAGTAGTATCTTGTACAAACTAGATGTATTTGAGTCTTGTCTTTGTGGGTAATAATTGCATTGGTGTGTTAGAATCGATTGGTGTGATGTGTGATCACTAGTAGAGTAGTAGGGACTCCATTTTCCGCACTTAGACTTCCATTCGGTCCATTGGGCGCAGGTGGTTGTGCTGACTAAGTTAGCTAGCCTAGCTCCGTCCAGAAGCACAGAAGTTTCCTGGGAGCATCACAGGCTTCGCGGAGCGACCTCACCGTTCCGAGGATTTGTTCACGTCGGGTAGCATTCCAGAATGATGTAGGCGGCTATTTCTTTGGCATCAAAGCAGCCTCTCCAGAGTAGGCTGTCTGTGGCGCCTATGTTAAAAAGATGTTTGTTAAGGGGGCAATGGCCCGTAATTGTCCCTATTATTGTTCTGAGGTTATTTCTACTTAGGCTGAGTAGTCGTTTTGTTTGTCGTGGATGTAGACTCGGCATTGCCATTTTTGACTGCCTGCAGTCTGTAGCCCGTGACCATTTGTTGTTATGCAGTTCAGTTGATCTCTGGCGAATCCATGTACGAAACTGTGAGAAAGGAAGGGGAGGAGTGGGTATGGGCCTAGCACTGCCATCTCGGAACCTCTCTTTGCAAGTTTGTCTGCGGCGTCATTGCCTAGGGATGTGTGATCATTAAAAACAATCGGGTTTATTCTGGGGAATATAGCAGTAAAACAAAAGTGTTATGTTTCCCAGAATAGTTATCTGGTGCTACGTTGACCAGTTTGCACTGTTCTCTCGTACTCATTAACAGTGTTTTAAGTGTCACAGGATGATTTTATTCCCTAAAGATATAAGGTCCCTACGATGTAGCTCTCGGGAGTAAAGCCGCGGGAGAAAGCTCGTTAGATACATGTACACGATGTAAGTAAAATCCATCCCCTTTCTGAAGGCTTCCAAGTAATGATTGAGAAGTCATTGAAGGATACAAAATGCTCTTTAAAAGATATTCAGATGCGTTTCTTGTGACCTGATGATCTAGAGGAGGTAAGATCTCTCTGCAGAGATTGGTTTCCAATCGGCGCTATAGAGCCGCCTTCATGATTCTGGACCCCCAGCGTTGAAATTTTTCGATATAGATATTATATATTATTATTAATTAAAAAGAGCTACTATTAAAGAAACATTGTAAAAATTAATTACTTTTTGGTTCTTTTTTACGAAATGACCAGTTTGAACTATTACCATAGATAGGGTGTTTCCTCAAACTATACAAGCTGAAATTTTAATGGTTGTTTTCCCGTAGCGAAATGAGTTTGTCTTGGTAATACAACCAATCGATTTATGAAAAATAATAAATTTAAAATCAAGAAATGGCACAATAACAATGATTGTGATAAACAATAAAAAATTACTACGCGTGAGAGCTTATTTTGCTCTGAAAATTTAGGAATCGCTTTTCACTTTGTCGGCGCACCGCCGCTCTGTCAGTAGTACATACGTCACGTCTTTTTTTTTTTTTTTTTTTTTTTACCCCATTGGTCTTAATTTGTTGACCCCATTGGTCTTAATTTGTTGACCCCATTGGTCTTAATTTGTTGACCCCATTGGTCTTACTTTGTTGACCCCATTGGTCTTAATGTGTTGACCCCATTGGTCTTAATGTGTTGACCCCATTGGTCTTAATCAAAATATAGAACTATTCGTCAATATAACCAAAAAAAATAAAATAAAATAATCAATTAGAATTTTCGGAATCAGATTTTTCCGTTAATAAGTCATCGTGTGGTCTATTGAAACAAATCCAAGGCTTTAACTTATCCACAGCAATTATACTAGAGTATTTTTTGTTTCCTTTTCTTGTTAGGGGCGTGTCTTCTACTTGATAGCGGTCATGATTGAAAACATTAGTAATTTTGTAAGGGCCCTGATACTTTGGGATTAATTTTTTACTTCCTCCCGTAGAGGGAATTTGCCGTTCAACCCTTACTAAGTCCCCAATTTTATAATTGATAGACTGGCAGCGAGATTGATCAAAAGTTGCTTTTTGCGTTGCTTGTGTGGATTCAATATGGGAGGAAATCTCAGTACGAATTTCTTCGAGACTTTTATTTGTTGAAGTGATTTCGTCGTCAATGGCAGAGATTACTCTACTGTCACTTGAGCCCTGTGGCCTTATCCCAAAAAGAGCCTCAGCAGGTGTCTTATTGATACCTTTGTTGAAGGTATTATTGATACCCCACTGGACATCGGGCAAGTAGTCTTCCCATTTGCTTTCAGATGTACCAACACATTTAGCTGTTAATGAGTCAACAATAACTTTATTATATCTTTCCACCTGCCCATTGGCTCGTGGAGTAGCAACTGCATTTAATACATGTTTGATACCTTTTTCTAACACAAACTTTTTGAAAAGATCACTTGTAAATGATGTGCCTCGGTCAGATATAATTCGTTTAGGAACACCGAATATACTAATAAACTCACACAAAACTCTAATGGTAGTATTTGATTTTGTATTTTTCACAGGTTTCAAATAGATGTATTTTGTGAAAGCGTCAATTAAAACAAGAATGTACAAATTACCCCTACTACTACGTACAAATGGACCCGTATGATCCATATGTATGGTATCAAACGGCACGTCTACTTTATGGATTGGGTGCAAAAAGCCAGGTCTTTTCCCACCAGGAGCTTTACTATACGCGCATTCTAGACAAGAGGATACATATTTTGAAACAAATGCACGCATGTTTGGGAACCAATAATGAGATTTTATTTTTTCCAATGTCTTATCTAAAGCGAAGTGACCGATATCGTCATGATTTTGTTTGACAATTTGCCATCGGACGCCCTTAGGTACAACCCATCTATCTCCATCAGGTGTGATTCTAAAAAGCTTACCATTTTTTATTTTATATTTTTCCTTTATTTCTAATATATCGCTAAATTCAGAGTTACTTAAAATCCCAATAATCCGTTGAAGTTCTGAATCTGAACTCTGTACTGTTAAGAGCCAGTCTGTTTCTGTTACAGAATTAATAATTTTTCCCGACTGATTACTACTGACAGATGGGTTGCGACTTAAGGCGTCCACATGGCCCATAGACGATCCTGCTTTGTACTCAATTTCAAAATCAAATTCTTGCATTTGGGTCCACCATCTAGCTACCCGGGGAATCATATCGCGTTTCATTAAAGTGGATCTTAACGAATTACAATCGGTTACGATCTTAAAATGTATCCCTACTAAATATACTCGAAATTTCTGTAATGATGCTACCACTGCCAGAGTTTCTAGGTCATAAGAGCAATAATTTTGTTCTTCAGGGCTAGTTTGTCTGCTAAAATAAGCTACGGGTTTCAAAATATTCTGTTCATTCCTTTGGAAAAGTATACCACCGATACCTATTTTGCATGCGTCGGTGTGCAATTCTGTTATGGATTTTGAATTATACAGGGCTAGTATCGGTTTTTGAACTAGGATTGTTTTAAGAGTATTGAATGCATTTTGTTGATCGGGCCCCCAAACCCAAACAGCATTTTTTCTGAGTAACTGTGTTAGTGGTTTTGCAATAATCGAGAACCCCTTCACAAATCTACGGAAAAAACTCGCTAGCCCTAAGAACTGTCTTACGTTGTGTTGATCTCTTGGTACGGGAAATTTTTCTACTGCCTCTATTTTAGCTGACCCTGGTTGGATACCTTCACTTGAAATATTAAACCCCAAGTAAGTTATTGAACGCCCAAAGAAAACACATTTTGACAAATTGAGAGTAAGACCTGCTTCGCATAGTAAAATTAATACTGATTCCAGCTGTTTCATACCCTCTTGTATTGATTTTGATGGTATAATTATATCATCCAAATAAACTAGTGCCTCTTTATGTCGTAAGTTGCCTAGAACCTGATGCATCATTCGTTGGAATGTTGCTGGAGCATTTGCCAAGCCAAAAGGCATTCGATTAAATTCAAAATGACCTTCCGGCGTGACGAATCCTGTTTTGTGTCTGTCCTTTTCTCTAATGGAAATCTGGTAGTACCCGGATGCCAAATCAAGAGCTGTGAAGAACGTGTTACCAGCTAACGAATCGATCTGGTCATCTATAAGTGGCATCGGGTAATTTTCGCGTATTGTATTTTTATTCAATGCTCTATAATCAATGCAAAGACGGTGACCACCCGTTTTTTTTCGTACGAGTACAATAGGACTAGCAAAAGGGGAAACTGAAGGGCGTACTATATCATTTTGGACCAGTTCATCTACCATATCCCTGACTATTTCTTTCTCTTTTATTGCCAGCCTGTAAGGCCTATAGACTACAGGTGTGTCACAGTGCAGGTCAATGCTCATTTCACAAATCGAGGAATTACCTAACTCGGAGAGTGTAAACGCAAAGCAATGCCGATATTTATTTAACAAGGAAAGCAAGTCATCAATTACTTTTTGGCTCAACTCGCCAGAAATTTTGAGGTCTGAAGAACGGATTAGACTCATTTGTTGATCTTGAAGTTTAGAATTAGCTATATGCAGGACTTTCTTTTCAGTTTCTTGATTAGCAATTATACCCCGTGCAATTAAAGTGTTCCCTTCTAAACATAGAGGCTCGGAATTCAAGCTATTTATAGCAATTTGTCCGTATCCATCATTGTTAAATTGATAAATTCCAGTAAGAACAAAATTGAAAAAGTTATTTTTATTACGCAAACCTCCCTCAATGTACAGGTCACCATTGAATTTAGGTTCTGTATATACTTCTAANCCTCTCCCCCTACCTCCTTCTCGGCCCTTACCCCGCCTACTGGTGGGGATTTTTCGGGCCGAGGCCAGTTCTTCGTTGGAGGACGACCCTTGGTCATCCTCCGGTCTGGGGCGCTTGCGGAAGAACTTTGAGTTCTCCACAGCAGCCTCCAATCCCTTCCGCTTCGAGCTCGCTGAGCTGACGCTGACGCCCGATGCGGAGCCTGAGTCTGACTCCGCATCTCCTCGACGAACCAGCGAGCCCTTCCTCCAGAGTTTGGAGGGCGCTTTACTGCCACGCGTTTTAAGATTATATTGGATCAGGTCCTCAAAGGACGCTGATCGGGAGCCTCCTCGGCTCTTGTTGCCACTGGCAGATGGAAGACAAACGTTGCCCCCCCCAGAATACGAGGGGCTTGACGCTCCCAAAGGGAGCGTGGCGGATTCTCCAACAGCTGAGCTGCTGGTACCGCCCTGGGGTATATCTGTTCCGGTTGTCTTTTTCATAATTTATGAATTGTTCCTTTTAAAGGGTGTGGTCCCTATCTCCCAACTTACTTTCTCTCCCACTGCTTGCTCACTGCCCTCACAATCACGTCTGATGACCAGACGCGTACCAGAAAGCAGTGAGCAAGATTCCTTCAACGAAATGCACACCGTCCGAAAACCTGAAAACTGCTCAAATCTCCGAACGGTGTGCCCCTCTCGCGTGTGTGTGTGTCCCTCTTTGTCCGATCTCTCACTTGGACCTTTCCGGCATGAGTAACTCTACCGGCAGAGCTCCAAGATCACTGAGACACGCAAGCCCCACCACGACGGCAACGTGGGGACACTCTCGGTGGGGATACGTCACGTCTAGTGAGTTACTATTGCTTCTCACGCTTTCGAGTTTATGAATACTTCTTTTAATTATTTGAAAAGAAAAAACATTTTTATTTATTAAGTTTAACTTTATGTTTCGATAGTACTACTGATGGCTAATCGTTCTGCCGCGGGAAAACAACCATTCAAGTTTCAGCGTGTATATAAAAAAAATGCTGTAACCTACCTTTTTTCGAGTTGCTCAAACAGGTCATGTAAAAATAAATAGATTGTTTACACGTATCAGAATGAAAAAATAATAATTTGTTTGTTTTGCAGTAAAAGTTATTTTGTACTTGTGAGTACATTACACGAAAATATACTTATAAACCAGTTCACACTATCCTTTTAAAACTAAAACAAAAGATTAAAAACACGATTTACTTTAAGAAGTTCTCGTGTATAATTGGCTGCATTTTTCTTAGCGCTTGTTTTTTATTTTACTAGTTCCTGCTGGACCAAGAGTCGGGCAATACTTCTTCAATTGCTCCGTTCTCTTACAAATAATGAGCTAAACCAACAACCATTATTATTTGATAGCGGAAAAGTATTGTTCTTACTTAGAAAATGTTCAATTGATCGAACTTGGAATGAAATGTTGAAGCTTTTGTGGTTTTAGTATTAACTCTGGAACAGAAATTGACTTTTGAATTTCGAATTGACTATTGAATTTCGAATTGACTATTGAATTTCGAATTGACTATTGAATTTCGAATTGACTATTGAATTTCGAATTGACTATTGAATAATTTGAAATTGATTATTGACAGCTGTATATTTTCAATTGTCAATTTCTCTTCCAGGAAGCATTCGCAAAGCCAGACTTGTCATTGGCCATTTTTAAAGCTATATGTTTAAACTGTCGCTGGTGAAAAAAAACATGTAGGGCAGTCTTTAGGGACTGTCGATTGAAGTGAAAACTAAGCGAAAGCTTAAGCGTTCGGTGACGATGGCGCGAGTTCCATGGTTTTTATTCACCCAAAAAGTACACATGTATACACAGTATACATTCAGCTCATGGAAAGCGTTCGGTGACGATGACGTGAGTTCGCGATTTTTGTTCACCCAAAGGTGCTCAACGCGCCCAAAGAAGTTTTGACTTCAAAAATGGTAGCAGTAAGAGACAGCATTTTTCTTTCTGCTTTGGATTAGTTTGAGACTAACTTCTAAAACAGGGCTTGCAACCTGGTAATGTCCTTTACAATTCCTGCAAAAACTCCTCAACCTCTGTATCGATCGATCGAACGGAACGATCACAAAATCTCACCAATGATTGTCACACAATTGAAATCAAAAAGCAAACACGAAAAGTAACCAAAAACCGTCCCCATATATCCTTCATCATCAAAATTTGACATAACAGCATAAAAACATAAATTATCTACCCACTTCTCATCAACCTCCGTCAAAATGAAAACGGACGTCCGAAATTATTGTTACATACACGTAATTGTATTCTAATTCGGCAGGCTTCGGAGATACTCGGCTGATAAACCCGACCTATTTAATAAACCTTTCAACCCTTTATCGGTATGGGAGTATGAAGTCCCATCGCGAGTACTTTGTGTCGTTTATGTTACTTTGTTTGACAACCTTCCACGATTTAGGTCGAATTTCTGACGCTTCTCATGATAAATGTTTTGGTTGAAGTTTTAGCCAGGCTTTGCAGGATTAAAACGGACGTGTTTTAGTTTGTATGGCGTTGTTCTGTTTAAGTTGTTTTACGTGTGTTATCCATCTATTAATTATTTTGGTTTGATATATTACTATTGAAACAGAAGACAGGAATTATAAAGGAAATTCTATGAAAAAAGGTAGATGTGTCCGCTATTGTGACAGCTCTTTGTCACGCACTAAAGTTCGTTCAGTTAAGTTCTTTTGTTACGATGAATGAAGAACCTATAAAGCTTAAGGTGTCGAATAAACAATTATGTATGTTTAAAATATTCTTCTTCTTCATCGTTTCCTGTCTATTGACTCAAGTAATTTTTTTTCCCACCAGTATTCGAGTTTTGTAGTCGTTACGGATTGTCTATAGCCAGTAAAACTGATACAAGTCTTGCCAAGAACTACCGTGTTCCCCTGTTAATGGATTGTGGAAGTCTAGTATCAGCCGCTCCACATAAAATACTGGTATTCATCTGAATCCGGTTTTACTGGAAGCCGACTCCAATATAGTTGGGACAACGCTAGGCTGTACAACTCTATCATTGGCGGCGTTTAATCCGGGAAGGTACATGTGGTTGGCACGACGAATAACTAAGTAGGTTACGTATGTCCTGTGAAGGACAAAATTTATTGAACTGGTGTAGGTACAGCAGGTCGATTTTGTAAATATTTCGAAATAAAGGCTTGGGTGACGAGATCAGGAGGTGAGCTGTCAATCCATATTATCAAGGTGGATCATCACGCTTGGCAGGCGAGTTGGTGATCGCAGTGTAACCGTTGCAATGCAAAGAGAATACTGCTGCCCATTCTCTGGTGAGTCCCTTAGTCGCCTCTTACGACACCCACGGGAAGTGATGGTATGGTGATATTCTTTCACGACTGACACCATACAGAACAGCCGGTCGATTATATGGATTGATAGCTCACCACGTGATCAGTTCACCCAAGCCTTGTGTTTATGTTCACAGAATTGACCGGCTGCTTCCACAACATAAAAGCAGGCACCAGGGAACTGACCGGTGTTGCGGGCCGTAATGTAACATTCGCAGCGAGCATGTAATGTTACACCGTGTCCTAAAATCCGTGAAAACAAAACACATCCGCATCATGTTCGTGCTCGTTTCCACGACTGCACGAATGCTCGCTTTGTAACATCTAATACCTTTAAACGAGCAATCCTTGTATATATTTACATAATATATAATCTGAATCTCGGAAACGGCTCCAACGATTTTCATGTTATTTAGTAGGCAGGGGGTTTCGGGGGCGATAAATCGATCTAGCTAGGTTTCATTTTTAGAAAACGTTTACAAAAAAAAAACCGAGCTAAGCTCGGTCATCCAGGTACTGTTACATTACGCCGTGTAACACCGACCAGTTCCCACCTTTACGTATCTCTGAGTTCACGAGTAGCTACATACGTACCTCTTTCATAAACATATCTACAACACTCATACGTCCTCAGCGTACACAAATTGAACTCCAAAATCCATCATACGTTCCCCACACCCAATAACGTCCCAACCTGTCTGTCAGCCCACCTTGTTATGATCCGGCCCAACATAATGGCGGAAATGTAATTAAATGTCAGATTCTGGCAGGATCAAAGGTTTAGCTAAACCCATTACGGGGCGCTCACGCACATTTTGTTACGGATCTGTTACCAAGCATAGTAAAGTACGGAACTTGTTAACTGCGCGACGTGTTTGGTAAAGGATATGTGTCGTGTATGGTCAGGTATTCATTAGGAGTTTTTAATTGGTAGGCTATTGGCCTATTTTTAGGGATTTTTCTACAGTTCAAACGGTATGTGCTTGGGTTTGAGTTTAAACTTTTGTGTCTTGTCGTTCGATAATTAAAATTCCTATCTTGTTTTGAAAACAACGTTATTTTTAAACGAGCTTTTATTTAGCGGCCATATTAAATTTAGTGTAATGTAATTAACTTTATTGTTTTCTACTCTTCAAGCCCTTTCGTTTGATACCCATATTAAGGGGGTTAAAATAAATGTAACCCGCCATCTTGGAGCGCTGCCTATTTAAATTATTAAAAATTGAGTATTGCACATTGCATTGTCACCAGAACTAAAGGTGTACCTATGCAAAATTTCAGCTCAATCGAATACCAACAAATGGTAGAAAAATGGTTTGCAATATTTGACGGACAACTTACAAACAGTGTAAGTTCAATAAAAGCTTGTAAAAAGATACATAAAGTGTAATGTGACTTGTATTAATGGATCGAGTCCGATATACTAGTCTGCGTTCGAAAATCAATATCGCTCATGGGGCTCAAAAAGCTACCAAAATTAGGCTAGGTTTACATTCATCTATAACTCATTAGTAAAGCCGCACCTACTATACTTGATTGAACTCTGGGGCAGTGCTACGAAAACAAAACTGTCAGAACTTCAACGATCGCAAAATAAATTAGTAAAAATGCTTTTAACTATCCCTATTTAACATCAACTTCAAAAATTTATAATGACACAAAACTAATGAACATCAAGCAACTCTATATCTATAACACATGTATATTCATTAATAAAGTGCTTAACAAAAAAATACACACAAACATTATATTAACCCAATATCGACAAGTCAGCCAACGAAGCTCACGACGAGCGAGCCTAATAGTGCTACCTAAAACTAGAACCAACTATGGCAAAAAAATGGTTACATTTGAAGGAGTGCAACTATATAATAAATTACCATCAAGTATTAGAAATGTACACTCACTCAATGCATTCAAAATTCAGCTCGGCCAGTATTTAACAGCAAGTAAAACACTTTCACAGAAATGAATGCGTTGGGTGGGTCGTCTTTGTGAAACTGTACATATAGAGGTGAAGTCGAACCTTTTTTATATTGTTAACATTAATTTATTGTTCTCAAGTAAGTGACATTTGTGTATGTTTTTATTGAGAATAAAGTTTCTTTAAACCTATATCAGGGTGGCTCATGACGTAAGATACATCAAAAAAACAAATCTTTTCAAGCTTCAGAATCAGGAATATTATATCTGCAAGAGAACCAAGGTTACCGACATAGCCCGATGGATCGCCAAACTGAAGTGTCAGTAGGAAGAGCACATTGCTCGTAGAACATATGGTCGATAGGGCCGAAAAGTTCTGGAGTGGCGACCGCGTACCGGAAAACGCAGCGTTGGAAGGCCCCCCACAAGGTGGACCGATGACCTGGTGAGGGTCGCACGTAACCGATGGATGCGAGATGCTGAGGGTCGGTTATTGTGGTGACACTTGGTGGAGGCCTATGCTCAGTATTGAACATCTTTCGGCTGATATGATGATGATTTAAGCCATGATGAGCCAATTAACAGCGTCAGAAGGCGTCACGACACGACACAATACAATACTGTAACTTTGGTTTTTAATGTGCAAATCACAGTTTTACCAAATAGAGACAGACAGGAACAGGTTTTTTAGTTTTTAATTTGTTGTTACTTTCTTTTGTTGTGTTTTTGTGCGTAATTTCTGGCAGAATAAACGTATTTTCTTTCTTTCTTTCAGACTCAACCAAAAATTGCCATTGCCTAATAGAATAAGAAAAACTAATCAATTCCAGAAGGCGTGCTAAAATTTTCGATTAGGTTTGTACATGTATGATGTTTACCTTCACGGCTTTCAGAATCAAAATTCATAAGACAATCTTCTTCTCACCTCTATTGACACAAGACGTTCAGGAATACTTCACGCTGCCATCGAAATAAACCAGTAAAATAAGCAAGATGGAAACGGGACTGCCAATTTGTACCCAATCTCCGAGCCACTTTACCAATCGACCCGAATTTTTTTTGACTTTTGTATAAACACTTCCATCATTCAGTTTCCACTTCAAGCAGTTTTCGAAACTACTTTAAAATACACAATCCATCCAAAGTAACTACTTCAAATGTACAAGACCCGTCAATTTTTTTGACTTTTGTATAAACACTTACATCATTCAGTTTCCACTTCAAGCAGTCAGTTTTAGAAACTACTTTAAAATACACAATCCATCTAAAGTAACTACTTCAAATGTACAAGTACCCTGAAATGCTAAAACTCCTTTATCGTTAAATAGCAGCTTTTAGAAACTTTGTTAGGTAAATAAAAGTTGGCAGTTTAAAACACAGTTCCTTTTGTCTTAGCATTGTAGTTACAAACACTTTTAAACGTGTTATTTTATTAGTTCAGCGAAGTTTGTATTCAGATTGTTAACTTGGTTTGTTGTTGATTGTGTTTTCATTGATTAAATTGTTGGATGTTTCCTTATATGCTTATCTGTGTGTCTTAAATTTGAGCTGGGATAACCTAAAACATAATTGGTTTTGAGTACTGTCTAAGTTACCGTGATGGTCTGCGTCTTACAGACAGACGCAACAAAATATGTTAAATACAACATACCCATTTTTGATGTACAACATCTTTTGATGGAGTGCGTCAGGAACGAATCTGAGAGAAACCAAATTATTAGGGAGTTAAGTATAAATAGGTTAGACTTAGGTATGTTTTATAATTTTTTGTCTCGACCTTCGTCCCGTGAGGCTAAAATGTTTTATTCATTAGTCAATATCTAAGATTTTTGTTTAGTTTAGTAAGATAAGTTTATGATGGGGCTGACATGAACTGAGTTAAAAAGTCCCTTAAAATAAAGATTAAAAAAAACATACCCATTGAAATGTTATTTTCCCAATGTAATTAATACTCAAGTAGCCACATTTTGTTACGGATCTGTTACCAATCACAGTAAAGTAGGCTCGAACGTTATGCTCAATTAGTCTTTCAAACCTTATTTTTTAATCGACCGGCAGTAGCTGAAATGTCATGTTTGGAAACCCAGCCAGGTATTTTTAATATCGTCGCGCTTTTGGATATTCACATAAACATAATCTCATAAAACCCTAAACTAAACAAAACTGAACACAAACCTCTCGTGAAAACCTCGGTACGTCGCCTTTGTATTCCCCTGACGCGGTCCAACCAACGTGTTGCATTATTCCGCCATCCCCTCAGGTTTGCGTCTGACTTTATAGAATTACTTATTCGATATGTGTCGCAGAAGAGCGTGAATTATTGTCTTGTTTACACCCAGGGCTGCCACTTCCAATTATGGAATGGACTCGAACCTAGAATTGTTTTGTTCGGTCTTTTTGCAGGATGGAATTTAGGGTTGTCACCGTCTCGGTTTGGGTATGTAAACGTGAGGAAGTTCTGGCTTTAAATACGATTTTATGATAAGAAGTCGATCGTGTTGAGAGATGTCGGGTAGGAGTTTTCTGCGTCACAGAATCATTATATTAGGAAAATATGGTAAATTTTACTGCTAGCTAAAAAGGTCCACCTTTATATTTTATTAACTATTTAAAACTCGTTTCTTGCTACTCTAAGCGACATGTAGTAACATACATACATGCCTGCATGTACTTTTTACCTACATTTCGTTTGGTATTGCCAGTAACGAGTATTTTTTTTTTATTAACACTTTAAGGACACAAAAAGTACAGAGGCGGATTTATTGCCATGCTGTAGGCATTATCTACCAGTCAACCTTTGAATGATGCAGATAATGGCGACTTACCTATTGGAGCCTGCAGCATCATCCCGACTCACTGGGATATCATCACCCCGACTCACTGGGATATCATCACCCCGACTCACTGGGGCAACGCAGACAGTGCCGACTTGCGTGAACTCTGCAACTTTTGGTTCCGACTGACTGGAACCAATCTTCCAGTGGCCTGGCAAGCATCTAAAGATGTATGGATGGCTCACCCACTATCGATCTCCGGTCTCCGGAGGGGAGTGATGTAGCGGCATCAATGCCAAAGAAAACCTAACGAAGCGAAATTTGTTCGGCAACAAAATAACCGCAACGCCATCTATCCCGCCAGCAGCGAACTGACTTACGAAATCCTGCACCGCGGTATCAAAGTTTCCCACGCGATTTGAACACATACAACAGTCCGAATATCAACTATCAGGCAGCTACCCACTGGATACAACAATCGTCCGGTCGGAGGATCCTCCCTTTTCAATAGAGGTTTGCAGGACTTTACCCTTTGTACCGCATACCTCTATTTTGTACACTTCAAAAAATCTGTGTGGTTAATTACCATTTGCCCATCCTATGCACAGTCAAATTCAAATTAATTCTTTAAATTAACTATCACCACAATTTAAATATCTCCCCTCAAAACCAGTAACCAGGAATTCAGAAGGAATGCCAACCCTAAACCGCAGGTATTGAGCGGTGGGGGAATATGAAAGAAAATTGATTAGAGTGAGATTTCTATGAATATCAATGATTTTAATCACGCATATATTATAATAATAATGTTGCTTATCACAAATACTGTAATACACGTGATACGATTTATAATAGTGTTTAATAATGAGCTGTATTATACGTAGCCATTGAGATCTATGTTCGTACTACTAATTCTCGTATACGAGTTCAATAACCTTTTATTTCATCGGTAATCTATGAGTGAGTGTATCATAATGAATACGAACAACAAATTATAATCAACTTCAAAATATGAAATAAAAACCAGCTTTTCAAATATGGAAGCTGATTTTTGTCGAGATCAGGTTTTGCCCCGTAGTAACAATAGTTCCCATTAAAAGTTATCCCGTATATAAAATGGTAGAAAATATATAACAAGCATTAAGTTGTAATACAACCACTACATACAGAACCACTTTAATTTTTTAAATGTTGTTTTGGTGAAAATTAGGGTTTTTTTTAATTACATTTTAAGATCTTCCATAAATTATAAACCATGGCTAAACAATCTTCGAAAATGCTGACATAAAACTATTTCAGAATAATTCTTTGCACGCACATGAACTCGAAAACAGAAGTTTGTCATATTTGAATTAGCTTATTAAACGGCCAAGCTAGCTCGAGTTTTAATATTATTACTTCGTCTAGAATCCACTCATTCATTCAAAAATAAATTTGTCCAATTAAAGTAGATACCTAGTCTTTCCACTGCTTCTGAGTATAAATAATGAGATTATTAAATTATAAGCGTATTTGTGATCGTAGTAACGAGCAAGCTAGATTTTGCGTTTGTGATATTCTGCGAAAAGTTTTTGTCTGGGCCCATAACCTTGCGGTTTCGGTAACTATTTTTTTAATTGTTTTCTGAAAATTAAATATGTATGTTAGGAAAGTTAATTATTACTAACTCTATGAGTATTACTATTAAGCATTAAATTGGATTTAACACAAAAAGGTTATTATTATATGGAGGTGAAAATATGAGCTGAAATGTCAAACAAAACAGTTTGATTTACTTAAAAACAATTTATAAATCGGAAATGCGTACTCACAATTATTTTTCCTGGTAAGGTAATTGAACATCGAAAATACAAAAATATCGGTATTTTCGAAATTGAAAACCGAAATATAATAATCATTATATTTGCAGAAAATAATAAAACATTTTAATTACTGATTCTTCCGCGAAATCGTCAAACAGAAAGTTTTCCCGGAACCATTCAATCTATTTACAAGACAGTATTAAAAAGGAATTAAGTTATTTATAACAGGAGGATAAGTAAGTAATATCAACCGTTTTCTTTTAATCTCCATCTTGATAAGACAGATAATACCGACTTTCCATTTTTTTTACCGTTTCTGGACAACTAAAGATTTTTGAAAACTAGACGAAGTAAATACTATATTGTTTTCCAAAAACATTTCTTGCTAGTACCTAACCTAAAATACAGTCAAGAATCAAATTGCACGGAACCCTTTGTTTGCGAGTATACGACGGGTTCCGTACAGAAGGCCTCCAAAATTTGATGGTTAATTGTATTTCCAGTTTTACCATTAGGATTAACAAAAATAATGCAAAAAACGACGAACAAATCCCTTTTAATTTTATTTTTATTATTTCTCATCGGCAAAAGAATTACACACTCTTCCAAATCAAATCTATTATTGATGACAGTTTTCTCCAATTTTCACAGAGTGTATATTTGTTTCAAAAGCAGAAAGAAGCTCATTTTTTTCAAACTTAATGTCTTGAACCAAGTTTCATAAACTATCTCTATCTCTCAGGCTCATTTTTTGAAGTGAAAACTTCTTAAGGCGCGTTGAGCACTATTTGGGTGAACAAAAATCATGGAACTCGCGTCATCGTCACCGAACGCTTTTTATGAGCTATATGTAGGTATACTGTGTATATATGTGTACTTTTTGGATGAACAAAATCATGGAACTCGCGTCATCGTTACCGAACGCTTTAGCTTTCGCTTAGTTTTCACTTCTATCGGCAGTCCCCAAAGACAGCCCCGCATGTTTTTGACGTGACAACGTCTAATAAATCGATGAACGCCGGCTGCACGCACGAAAAAGGATGCCTCATTGTAACGTTACGCTTATTGTAACGTAACGATCATTTCATCAATGTTTTGTTATGACGTTGTCACGTTAAACTATCGTCCGTAAACCGACTTTACAGACGACTAATTTTTAACCATCTTCATGCCTAACATCCAGCGACTAAACTAAATAATCTTTAACTAACCAACCTGTCTGTACAAGTTACCGAGCTCCTATTTTTCTTTCATTATAAACCGTGGCTTCATTAAAATGTATTCATAAAACTCGTGTCATATTTTTTAGACTTATCTAGGTCCAAGTCATAAATTTTAAATGTATACGACGAGTTTAAGTTAGGACGGATATGACGTAGAATAGAGTTATGAGTAAGACAATGGGTCACTAAAGTCATTTAAATTTATTCGGTAGTGTACGTGAAATGGACGATGAAAAATATTTTACGATTGTACACACATAAATAAATACAGGGTGTATTTTCAAAGTGTACGTGTATGACTAAATCTAAAACCATGAATATCGAAAAACACCGAAAGGAGTAAAAAATAACAGCCGCACCGTCGATCTTCAAGGTTAAGCAACGCTTGCCAAGGTTGGTCTGTGGATGAGTGACCATCTTAAGATACCGAGTTTCCTCCGTGGCTCAGAAAGCACGTTAAGCCGTTGGTCCCAGCTGCCATTTGTAAATATTTGGCAATCGTTACGGATTGTCAGAGGCCAGTAAATCAGATTCCAGTCTTGCCAAGAACCGGTTGTAGAGGTCTGGTAGGCAGCCGCTCCACGTAAAATATTGATATTCAGCTGAATCCGGTTTTACTGGAAGCCGACCCCAATATAGTTGGGGAAAGGCTAGGCAGATGATGATGATGACCGAAAGGAGTCTCGAACCGGATTTAGATGAAAACTAAAACGGGATCATCAGATTTTTGAAAAATCGGTATTTATCCATCTACTCTACCTCCCCTTTCAGTGTGTTTCGCTTATCCTCATAGTTCCGGATTTGGCCTTCCACGTAAGCTTTAAAAATTCACCCTGTATAGTATGATTTAAAAAAAAAATGGGCAAAAAACTAGCTCTAAGATTTTCCATCGTTAAATAGCTGCAATTCAATTATATCGTCATTTCGCTACAATAATTCAGTTTCAACATAAATGACAATCCATCTCTTTCATCGACCCGAAAATACCTACGACTACAAAACGACGTTGTTTTTTCAAATGACGAAGAGTGGAGCCTTGTGACGTCACCATCACAAGGCTCCACTCCTAAGTTTGTTTGTTTGTTAGTATTTTGTTTGTCTGTTAGTTGAAATTTTGAGACCTCATAATTTCAACGAACTGTGTTAAATTTTGTGTACGTTACAAAAAAAAATTAAGAGGAATTCTAGAACAATTTCTATGAAAACACGTCGTTGACTTGTCGCGTCACACTTATCTAAGCCCTAAAGCGGAATAGATGCACAAATCAACCAATTAATACTAGCCTAATCAAAATTAAAGCAAAAAGACACCCGGAAAACATAACACGAAAATGCTCAAACACATCCGCAATAAATTATTTGTACACCATCCAACGGTTACGGCTAACACCTCCTTTTTCAAAAACGTTGGTGCTCGGCTAATTTCTCTGTGGCAGAGGTACAAAAGTCATGTATGAGAAATTTATTCAGCCCTCGTCCGTGGCTCCCTCTTTGTGTTGCTAATTCCATTTTATTCTTTTCTATTCTGGTGTCATTTACCTCGGAGGCACGTCGTTATAATATTCAACGGGATCTTGGTAAAATCCTGTGTAGGTAGGTAATCTTTTATTTTTTCTTTTTTGATGAATGGCCGCTTTTTGTTGGCTGTTTGGCGGTGTTAATTGTGTTAAGAAGTTCTTTTTTTGGTACTTAGAGATTGTAAAGGTTTTTGGGGTAGTTTGAAATACATTTTATTTTCTTTATCGTAAGGTTTTGTATCTGTATTTATTTATTAATATTGTACCTACTCATGTAAACACAGTTACTGAAAACACTTGTGTTTGTGACATGTTTACAAACTAGAATCAATTCAGATTACTCATTTTTTGTTGTGTTAGTAAGACATTTATCATGAAACAGGACAAAATAGAAAAATCAAATATGGAAGTCTTTCAAAATAACATAAAATATATATTCTTTATTAGAACTTCTGAATGTCATACACCCTACATTCAAAACATTTTAAACAGGTTTATTCATCTCACACACAACAATACTTACCTACCTACATCAAAACTTTTACAAAATAATCGACTTATTTTCGTTTGTAACATCGATAAAATATCGCGTCCCTAAACATCAAAGTAAATAAACATTATGTTTTCAAACAAAATAATATCCGAACAGGTCTTCGGCTGTCCGATACTTTTCGATGAACACAAAAAATGGGGACGTTTCTTTCTTATAAAAATTGACAGGGCAAGTATTTATTGTTGCGGTGAACAAAGCGAGCATCGGTCAATATTTTCGCAATTTAACTTTCTCCAAGTTAAAAAGATTAAAACATGAAGACACACATTTTAGCTTGTTTTTTTTTTTGAGGAATTTGGCTTGCTCTTGACCTCGATCACGCCTGATGGAAAGTGATGGATGAGGTCTATGATGAAGCGAGCGTACCCAAAAGATGCCTGTTCACTCTTGCTTTGAAGGCAGACGTGTTATATTTGGAAGGAAACACAGACGCTGGCAGAGAGTTCCACACTCTCGCTGTGCGCATAGTAAATATCGACCACTTGAAAATTGTTATTTAGCAGCGTTATAGGGGCGTGGAAGTCAGATTAGCAGTCGTGCCATATTAAATACTATTCAGCGGTATCAGGTTAGAGTCATTCGCCAGAGAACTAAAGTCACTGACATTGCGCAATCAACATGCTGAAGTGGAAGTGGGCCGGCCATGTCTGTAGACGGACAGACGGTCGATGGAGCAGACATATATTAGAGTGGAGACCGCGTATGGGCAAATGTAGTGTGGGACGCCCTGCGGCATGATGGATCGATGATTTGAAGAAAGTGGCTGGCAGCGAATGGATGCGGACCGCTCAAAACCGGGATAGTTGGCGCTCTTTGGGGAAGGCTTATGTTCAGCAGTGGACGGCAATTGGCTGATATCATGATGAGGTTAGACTGGAAGCCAACTACAGTTGACTAGGCTACACAGATAAATGGGGACGATGTACACGGTGCCTTTTTTGTCGTCTTACAACGGCAGCCCGCTTCATTTATCCAATACTTACTAAACATTCTTTAAAAAAAAAGATGTTTATTAACATTTGAATTATTAAAAAAATATATATTATTCATTATCATGACGCATGACATAGTTTGAAACATCCAGGAGCGAGCGCAGAATGGAACGGGGACATTGTTTTGATACGAAAACATTATTAACAGGGTGTTTCATAGTAATAATTCTAATGCATTATTATTTCTATTGTACCTATTATCTAATGTTTTATTTAAAAAAAATCGCGCAAAGAGGTAGTTTATGTCGGGTACATTAAGTGGCCTGCCTCTGTAGGACGACTAAAATGCACCGTGTATAATAGAGCTGACAATAGCTTCAAAAAACGTGGTCGATACACTCGGTACACACGGACATGACAGAATAAAATAAAAAAATTGTAAATACAGAAAATGGCGTAACGATTAATTGCCGAGTTTGCTATAAACACTTACAAAAAGGTTAAACCCCTTTTCTTTCATTTATTTTCCTTCCCCTTGTTCCCAAAAACAAAACATTTCAATTAAAAATTCAATAACGGTTTCCATCTAATATATGTACGTGCCAATGTCACGCTGGCCGCGTCACGCTCACGACGTGCGTGACACCGTGACAGGGACAGTTTACTAAAAAACGTGTTCGTCACACCCACCGAATTAAACGGTGCACGGTGGAACAAATCTATTGTGGCGTTCGCAACCGCGACATGGAAAAAATATTTCTAAATTTTTTTAATTTTGTTTGTTAAGTAAACTATAAGAATGCCTGCCTAAGTCAAAAATTTGTTTCGATAAAGTACTTTCATTGTGCAAATTCACTGTTAGAAGAATTTCCATGATGGAATAGATGAATCATTTGAATTTCAAATATTTAATAACATAATCTTTGTGATAAAACTGCACTAAAAAGGGGGCTAAAAGCTAATAAACTGGAGAAAAACACCAATTCGTACAGTTTTCTCCACATGATTGATATTAACATTTTGTATGATAAATAAACTAAACTAAAACTTAAAACAAGATAATTTATAGCGTCAAAAAATTTGTCCTCAACGATGTTCGCTGGTAATATGCCCAAGAGACTGACGGCATTGCCACTTTGAATGGCAACACTAAGCCTCTCGCCAAAGTAAAAGCCAGGTCTTGGGTCACGGGAAGTGTCAACCAGCCATTTCGAAATTTCTTTGAAAAGGCTGTGAGCAAAAGGGCCCCACGACCCGAGAGTTTCAACCCCAAACAATGATTGGTCAAGTATCATTTTTAAATCAAACATCTTAACAGCAAATTACTTATTTACCAGTAGATTCACCTACCGATTAGAGAATAGATCCAGTAACCAGGTTTGTCATTTCGCAACTTACCACGTGACAACATGTCACGTGTCAGCGACAGTTCGCGCTAAAACAACGTTTCCCAGACTCACACATGCGTCGAATCAAATGGTGCAGGGTAGATCAAAATTATTATAGCGTTTGCGACGTGGAGAAATTGTTTAAATACGGTTCGGAATACATTTTATTGTTTGGTAGTGTTTATACTAAGTGTAATATTTGGTAAGCAATATCAATGTTACCAGTATTGATTGTTCTTTTCCCCCTGAAAAGTTCAGGTGTTTTATAAGGTTCGAGGGTTTTTAATACTGAAAATGTTCAATTAAAATCGCAATGATTATGCATAAACATTTTCTTACGGTGTGTTTTTTGTCATTGCTGCATTTGAAAGAGAACTTTTTGGTATGTAACTTAACCCTAAACGAAATTTCTTCTGGTTACTGCAATGGTCCGAATACATTGTTTCAACACAGTTGATATACTCGTGTTATAATTACCTTATTCCATTAAATTCGCCTTCGACCGAAACCCACAAAACAAAAGGACTTTGGTCAATATTATCTCCAACGAAACTCCTACTAGGTTGGTTTATCAGTACTACCCAGTATTTTTCCAATTAGGTATACCCAATTCCAAATATACTTAACAATCTCGTTAATCCCAGATAAATTGGACAAGCTGGAATGGATTACCGATAATAGGGGATGTGTTTCAGTTCTTACTTTTATACAAACTGAAGGGTGGGACTTTGTTTTTAGATTCCAATAGAAAAACGTATTTTACGAGTGGGTATGTTGGTACTGGATTAAGGGGAATTGAGGGCATGTAATGTTCTTTATTATGTATAAAACAAGGTTTCGCGAAAATCTAAATTTTCCCATATCTTTTTATCGTGTTGACTCAGGACTTTGATTTTACACCTAATAGGAAATACAGACTTCAGTATCTGGTAAAAATTTCAACTTGCTAGGTCCACGGGTTCCTGAGAAAATCGGACGTGACAGACAGACGGACAAGAGTATCTTAAAAGGGTTCCTTTTTTGTAACTTTTGAGGTACGGTACCCTAAAAATAGCTACTCTGCATTGAAAATGGTCGGTTGAATTATATTTGATTTTGTAATTAATAATAATAATAATAATAATATATGCACCTGAAATATAAATTGTATGTAATCATTTAATCTGCCCAGTCGTGTTCCAACCACGTCTGGGTCACCTTCCAGTCTAAACAGCTAAATACCAGTATTTTATACATAATGTGTATAAATTATGTTAATGTATACCTAAACAGTAGTATTTTTCGCTGTAAACAATTGTACAATTCCTTTCACATCATATCTTAAAAAAAGCTTTAATCACGCTCTCCAATCAAATGGAATCAAATCACTGAGGAAATGTTTCTTACAAAATGTTTTCTTATAATTTTAATTATCTTCAAATAAAACAATACCATAGAAAACAGCTACAAAGCCTATCTCCGAATTGCCGAACAAAAACCTTTTCCCAAATTAATAAATCTGGTACTCATTTTTCACTTCGCGGTCCATTACAGCTTTCGGCGGATGCTACATAAATAGTACCGTAGTAAAACAGCAATGGACCACAAAACAATGTTTCACAGCACAGTAGGCTCTTGGAGCTGAAATTTATGAGGCAATTGGACGTAATAGGCATCCGATGACAGTTCCGCTCATAATAAACCCCAACATAGCTCGCTTGATAACTAGTGATGGATTTAGTTATCGATAAATAATATAACTGTCGATAAATAAATTTTGGGAAATTATTTAACTGTCATTGTATTAGTGAATGTTGAGCTATTGGGTACTTATTCTGATGTTGAACAAATATTTTATGCGTGAGCTCTTCATTCATCATTCATCCTCATTCGAAATGTTCTTTCTGTAAGTTTCTAGCATTATTTTGAAAGATATTAGAGATCCTTAGGTAACACAATAAAGGATTAATTTGAACCCTTTGTATAAATTGATCAACATTACGAGCAATATTGATTTAAACTTCAGGAATGCAAATTAAAACACGTTAGAGAAAAGTGGCCCTTAAAAACATTTTCAATTCAAATTACTCAATAACGTCCCACATAAAAATGTAATCGAATATCGTGCGATAAACTACCTAAAATTCTACTCTCTTTTCGAAATTGGTAATATGAAATGGGATTCTTAAAGTTTATCGATAAAGGTGTAATACCCCATCTCTATCGTTCCATTCTGTCCGCGATGAGCGATGTAACGCTCAATCATGGGCGCATCTCTATCGTCGCTATCCAGAGACGCTTGGACTCTATATAACGTTGACTGATCACCGTCTAGTCTTAGTTGTAAAGGGTTTTATTCTATTGTTGAGAAAGATAGGGTACTTGAAGGAGAGTTTGGTGAAGGAAAGATTTTTAAAGGAGAGCCGTATTTTACTCATGGTAAATTATTTATTTTTAGAAGCGGATTGAAGGTTTGTTTAATTTTGATAGGCTGTCGTATGTCCACTATCTCCCTTGATGTTAAGTGTTAATGTCATCACCAGTGATTGAATAATCGGGCGCTAATATACCTAAACTTCACTTTTATTATACCACGAAAGTATAATACGGACATGCTTTTCAGATTCCCGGATCCCGGAATCGTTCGAAATTCCTGAGATTGCCAAAAATGCGCCCGCATACAAAATATAGTTAGAACTCGTTGTCAACTCTCATTGTATTTTTTTAAATTTAAAAGGCTGATTCTAATGGAACTTTAAATTTACAATGAAACTTTTTAAGATTTTCCATTTATTTTGAATAAAATAAAGAAACTAAATCCAACCACTACTATATATAACCACTGCTATAATTTCATTAAATTTAAAAAAAAACTTATTTTCGAAAAAAAAACAACTATTGTTGATTTTACAAAATTGTTCAAATCCAGGAACCCGGTGTTATTTATTTATTCAGAAAGGAATGTCCATATTAACTGGCTTAACGTGCTTTCCGAGGCATGTAAGTGTGTCAATGAAAATGAAAAAATGAAAATGAAAAAGTTTTATTCAATAACAACAAAGTTCGTTCAACAATTTTGAGGTTGACCTCTCCTTTTAAGTGTGAAAACACCTGTGCCAGGAAAGGCCGCTCTCCCTTAACTTGATCACATTTATATATGTTAATAACTTAAATATTAAATAAGTATGTTATACAAAGTGAACTAAATCTATGTGAGCACGCATGCATGTGCGCACGTGTGTGTGTTTGTGGGTGCGTTAGGGTGTGTGTGTGTGTGAGGGTGTGTGTGTCTGTGTAGTGTATGTTAGTGTTCGTGAGTGTGTTAAAAAAATATGTAGGTAACGTGATTTTGTTTATTGCTGTATTGATGTTTCATACATACATTTATTTGTATTTATTTATTTGTTTAGGTTCTTTTATATAAATATATATATGTTTTTATATACATACAAGCACATACACGACATATAAAACATTATTACTTAATAATATGGATAATCATATTCTCAGTATCGTCGTAGTCTAGAGTTTTTAGCCACTCAGTCACCATCCGTTTACATTCCAAAGTAGTTTTTGTATATATTTTAAGAATTTTATTAATGGAGTTATATAAATGTGAAGATTGATTTAAATATTGGTGTCTAGCAAAATAAGTTCTACATGCTCGTGTTTTAGTTACTATATCATTTCGTCTTTTTGTTAATATGGTGGGATCAACTGAAAGCGACTTATGTTTTTTCAGAGTCGCGTGTAAGATGTATAATTTACGGATAGTTAATACGTTGGCTATTGAGTAAAGAGAAGCTGTTGGAAACCTAAGTTTTTTAAAAAACATAACCTTCAAAAGTATCCTTTGAGCACGTTCCACCTCGAGAAATTTAATTTTAGATGCGCCCCCCCATAGTGGAATGCAGTAGATCATGATTGACTGAGCCAGAGCAACATAGACCTTTTTGAGTAGTTCAGCGCTAGCCGAATGTCTAAGAATTTTAAATATCCAGATCAACTTCCTAATTCTACCACTGATTAGATCAATCTGAGAGTGCCAAGACAGCCTTTCGTCAATCATAACTCCCAAGTATTTCGTGGTATCTATCTTGTTTATTGTAGGGCAGGTGCAGTTGTTGTTAGTTCTAAGGCAGTTATGTATCCTAAGACTATATTCTGGGCGAGGTTGAGTTCTACTGTCGATTGCAAAACACATATAGTTGGTCTTTGAGGTGTTCAATGTGAGCAAATTCTTCCTCAGCCATAGGGCAGTAATAGCTAGAGCAGATTCAGCATCCCTCCCTATGATGTCCCAGGATTTTCCCGTTATTAACATGGCAGTATCGTCAGCATATGTAAAGACCTGAGTGTTGTTGGAGTTCAAATTGCAGAGATCATTTATGTAAATGAGGAATAGTGTTGGCCCCAGGACTGAGCCCTGGGGCACCCCGAAAGTCTGTTCAGCGTCATCACTCACAAATTGCCCCACCTTAACCCTCTGAATCCTCCCTCTCAGATAATTTTGGAATAGATCCAAGGCGATGCCCCTTATTCCAATATTTTCTAGTTTTTGCAAAAGAATGTGAACAGAGACGGTGTCAAACGCCTTTTTCAGGTCCAAAAATACCGTTAGACATCTACCTCCATTGTCCAATTGATCAGATATTAAAGAAGTTAGAGCTAATACAGCATCCTGGGTTGACTTACCCGATCGAAAACCGTATTGGGAGTCTGATAAAATTTTGTACTTCTCGAGGTAGTTTTTTAATCTATTATTTATAAGTTTTTCCAGTATTTTGGACAGTGAAGGCAGGACAGAGATCGGCCTATAATTATTGACATCCTCTCTGTTCCCACTCTTGTGCACAGGGGTAATGACTGCTTGTTTCAAGAGAGTAGGGAACACCCCTTTTTTAAAACATGTGTTAGCCAAATGGGAGATTATTGGAGTTAGTATGTGCCTAGCCAGTTTGAGAAAGCTCACTGGAATACGATCCCATCCAGAAGCACTATCCGATTTTAAACTCATTAAAACTTCGAGTACCTCATGCGGATCAGTGTCCAGTAGGACAAAGGATGAGAGCTGAGACTGGCGTGGAAAGAAGGAGTCGGATAAATTTTGCATGGGACTTAATGGTGGAATCTCACTAGCAAGGCTCGCCCCTATGCCTGCGAAAAAATTATTAACAAAGGTGACCGATTCCGTTTCAGTGGCTTTGATGTTAAGAAGTTTGTCGCTATCGTTTCTAGTCTGTTTTATGTGAGTAATATTTTTAATGTTTTTCCAAAGGCATTTTGAATTTTTAATAGATTTTTCAAGCAATTGTTTTTCATAGTTATGTTTGAGTTTCTTTATTAATTTGTTGCAATAATTACGGTAGCGTTTGTAAGTAACACTAAGGATTTCATCATGAGGATTAGAACGTAACCTTTTCTGCAATTTGTTTCTATTCCTAATGCACCGTAACACTCCCTGTGTTATCCAAGGCCTGATAACCCGTTGTGTTTTTGGTATTGGTTTCTCGCATGTGTTCTCTTTCAGTGACTCTGTGATATTTGATACTAAGCTATGACACAATATTTCAGGATCGTCGCAATAAAGTAAGTTGGAGATGTTCCTGTGTAGAAGAGAATCTACAGCGCTCTCATAATTAATAACAGAAGCCACTTTTGCAATTTTGGATTTAGTCTTTACGTTGGACAAATGCAAAAACGTCGTCGAATGGTCAGTTATTGAGGTCTCGAATACTGTCACCCGTGCTGATGTCTTGCATTTATCCAACTTGAGCATAATGTGATCGAGGCAGCTTCCATCCCGAGTTGGCAAACTGTGACCAGGCATGATACCGTGGATACTTAGCATATTAAGATAATCCAGTCTGTTTTTTCTCATGTATCTTTGGTCACTAGGGTTATCAATTATATTTATGTTTATGTCACCTACAATTACTATAAGTTTGTTTAATTCATTTAATTCAAGGTAGGAGTTTAGTGAGTTGATAAATCTTTGAGCATTGGGATTCGAGGGTGATCTGTATATCGCCAAAATTATAAAGCTGGTAGACTCAATTTGTAGACATGATGCATCATCCAGCATTATTTCCTTTACGTTAACCGACATCCCATCAATGGTCACCCATCCACAGATCGACCTCGGCAAGCGTTGCTTAACCTTTAAGATAGACCCATGCGGCTGATATTATGTAGCTACGAGCTCATCCACACCACCACCAGTCTGTCTTATAAACGCTTAAGTACTGAAGCCAAAGAAAAAATAGTTGTCTGTAAAGTCGGTTTACGGACGATAGTTTAACGTGACAACGTCATAATAAAACATTGATAAAATTATCGTAACGTTACAACGAGTCATCCTTTTTTTAGCCGGCGTTAATCGATTTATTAGATGTTATCACGTCAAAACAAAAAATATACTAAAGAATTTAAAGTCCAACCTGTAACTTAGTAACTAAACATTGTTCAAATCTAGCGCCTTCAACAAAGCATCTCCAGACGCCCTTAAAATAATCTCTTATAACATTTAATCCAGAACGCCCTCGAGCTACCTCCAGCCAAAAACAAAGGTGAAACTTCGAAACCATAATTAAAACAGAGCCATTAGTAACGCTGACTGACGATTCTGTATATTATAACAAGTTTGAACCAATTAATTCTTCTATAACTACTTATCGAACAAAGTTTTAATTTAAAACTACGCAAAGGACGCTGGGCGAAGTGTGTTCGACCGTTACATCAACTTGATACTTAATTAAAACTAGCAAAGTTTCTTTTTAATATTTTTGTTTGACGATAACGATTATACTTACAGTTACAGCTACTTAATTCTAACATAGTTTGCACTCTGTTGAAACGAGTGACGGGGGATTCTAAAATCTGATTCAATTATTTTTGTATTAAAATTTCACTGACTATACTACTGTGTTCACAATAAAATTGCCTTCATTTTGATATATATTTTAAGTGGTAAGCATTATTTGATATAATATAATTTTCATCCGGCAAGCATGGCATGTGCGTGAAGGTCGATCTTACTTTAGATCCTCTACTAATGGGAATTGTCAGTAAAAAGGATTTTGACCTTTTGACCCATCTCTATACATATATTTGTAGATTGGCGTCTGTTGTTATCTTACTGTTTCGTGAAATTATTTAAATTAGGAAGCTGTTAAAACGCCAAGGTTCTGAAGGCCTATCACGAATGTTTTGACAAAAAAAAAATACTATTATCATAGTACTCCTACTATGATAATAGTATTTTTTTCGATTTTCGAAAACATTCGTGATAGGCCTTCAGAACCTTGGCGTTTATTCGCACGTAATAATCGTATTTATTTGAATTGGATACTATATTCTTTTTTTTTGTATGATACAAATTGTGTATGTCGCCAATCAAAATACCATAGGGTTGTAGTTTTTTAATATTCAAAATTTACTAACGTTAACGATACTGTAACGTTTCTATACGTCTTTTGAAATTGCCACTTACGAAAATATATATTCAAAAGCAATAATTGAATGCAATGATTCACAGGAAAAACCTTTTAATCTATTCTGATAACTTCAAACAGATGGAATATTTTAACGTTTTCCTGTAATCCCCGCCAGCTGATCACGTAGCCATCTTCCAAAAATAACTGCTACTTACTTAATTCCAGTCACAATCACTGGTTTGACCTAATTTATTATTAATATAAAAATGAAATTCCGTCATAAACATATCTGAGGGCGAATTCTATTATTTTTAAGCAACTAAATTCGCGTTTCAGTCGCAATCTGTCAAAAAAACCTAAAATTAATAGAATAGGTATTTGATTAAAATCAAATACCTATTCTATTAATAAATAAATCTAATTAGTCCGTCAGCTAGATTATCGGAAAATATTGGATACGTATTTTTTATTTTATGTAATCAATAAAAAAATACGAAGAATACTCCGCAGCAAAGATAAGGAGTGGGGGCTTGTAACGTCACTTTCCAGTAAAATCTGTACTGGTAAGTGACGTCACACGAGTTTTGAACGCACTATATCATCTTAATTTTTTGTTTACGTGACAAAAGAAAAAATACGTGTCCAATATTTTTTGGAAATCTATCTGACGGACTTATTCGATTTTTTTTGTCAAATACTCTGTTTGCATTCTGATCTGTTACAGCCGGTCTATTCTGTTAACATCTCACTGTGTAAACTTAGGTGGAGTGAGCATGAAATGAACTGTCCATCCATTCCATTCCATCTTATTTGTACGGATTGACAGCTCACTTGATGTTCACTTCACCAAAGCTTACACGGTGAGATGTTTACAGAATCTCACTGCAGGTCTTGTAGTAAGCTTTTGGGTTGTCATTTGGAGAGTTTTTGGTTATCCTTTGTTATCCCACTTCTGTGCAAATGCCTCCCCCATTTTTTTGCAGCATACTATATTTGCTGCCTTCTCTTGCCAATCCGTAGAGAATGAGTCCAAATTGTGACTACAGCATTTTATGGAGAATATTCTTTCATCAAAAATATATTTATAATATTTTATAATTTATAAATAATATATATACTTTAAATAATCTAAATTATTGGTAAGCGAAGAGAGATATTTTCGTTAGGTTCTTGAATACTTAATAATAATTATTATCACAAGCAGCTTTCTTATAATGTACCAAGCACATCCAGTACGAGTTGGTGGTCACATGACGTCTTCAAATTTTTGTTTCTTGATCGTACCAGTTGCCAGTTGTGTGTTGTAATGTTTCCAGTTTGCCAGTTGTTTCTCATGTCAATTTCTCAATAAAATACAAATAATACTCATATTGAAACTTTATCTAAATAGTTTTTTTTCACAGATCCAAGGCAAGCCAATAATCCAGCAGAGGATTCTTCCAAGTCCTGTGGTATCAATCGATGCCCCCCACAACTACAGAAGTACAGCTACTCCTGTCGATGACCACAACAACATCATATTCAGCCCATGGAAGGCGTTTGGACCCTTTGTCGACACAATACAGGTACGAAATATTTTTACACAATATCCCAAAAATGTAGACAGGAATTGCCAATGGAGACTCGACACAAAAATGTAGTTGAAAAATGCGGTTTAAAGTTTTTTTGTGGTAACCTGTTACTGGCCACAAGTAAATCGAGGCTTTACAGTTTAGATTTGTTTTTTTTCTTATACTAGTTGACTTTTATCACACTGGCTGAAAATAAAGAAAATAAGCGTCAGGTCAAGCATGAAGATTGGACCATTATGGAGATTGCCATTCATAGCCACTATTGCGTTCAAAATGTTAACGTGAAAAAGAAGGAGAATAAGTTAGTTATAGGAGTTAATTATTACCTATAATCCTCTGAACAAAGATTATCCTATCATTCGAAGATACATAGAGCCTTTACTATTATATTTTCACAGAATATCAAAGATCTACATAATTAATACTTACTTACTCGTTGTTCTATGCCAGAAAATCTTTCATACTGCGAGAGCTCATTAAGAAATACTGGAAATAACATCAAATAATAATGAGCATTTGGAGATGAAGAGCCTTACATAGATATAATAAGAAAATAAGTTTTTGTATTTATAAATATTTTTCTTGGTAATTTGTAAGCCGACTGGACTGCGTAAGGCACTTTGAAGTTTTTCGTTTTCTTATCATTGATTTAATTGCCGGTTAAGCAGAAACATTGCATAGTCAATTTGTAAGAACACTTCCATCAAATCTACTTCTTTCTCTTTTTTTTCTCTGATGTCGGGCGGAAATCCTCATGGCTGTCCTCCGCCCTGGGGCGGGCGTCTGTCAGACTCTTACTGACTAAAACCACCCCGGTGTTCCATCTCCCACCTACGCCGGGGATCGCGGGAACGTATGCGACTTCCGTAATCCCCGGCTGATTCTAAATTATAACTAACTTAACCAAAATCCTCAGTGGACAAGTCTTTCCCATAAGCGATATGGAAAATATTCTGGTACAAAATTTTTTGAGTTATTATGAGGCTAAATTAGTATCCGTCATGAAAGCTTACATAGGTAAAGGTTACAGAGGTAGAGATAAACATTTTAATTTAGCTTTACAAAGTGAAAAATTACAGTATTTCTTTTTAATTTTTTTCAGAATTTCAGAATAATTCTGTAGCTAACTTTTTAGGCCCAGGTATCTTGTGTATGAGTATTAAGTTTCATTCAACTTGCCAGTTTATATGACATTATATGTTTAATTAAAAAAAAATGAAAAGATATTAATCATTTGGTAGTTGCTAGGTCAAAACAATATTATAGTGTGTCAGAATATTTGATGGATAAAAAGATAAAAAATTTAATACCATCTTAATTTATTAAATTTTGTTCTAACTTGATCTCTAAGTATTTTAGGTAATATTTCTGTGATAACTTGATCTCTGCTATAACTGTTTATTGCTGTAATTTAATTGTATTTTGTTTATATATTTGCATGCCGAAAGGTAAAATATGGTGGTACTAAAACTGTTATATACCACTGTTACATTATTGTATAACATCCACATAATTGCTTACCCATATTTGCGAATAACTATTTTGACTTTGACTTTGAAAACTTTATCCCAAATTTCTACCATTAAAGAGCGTGGGAGTACTTCATAAAACACCGCTTGGCAACGGGATTAGCGTTCGCAAAATGTTGTTACTACCTCAAAAGAGGATGCTACTGTCAATCTGTCTGCACTAATCCCTCAGTTGCCTTTGATAACACCTACGGACAGACAGAAACAGAGCTGCCAATCAAAAATCGAGCAAATCCCTTGAGTGAAAACCTTAATCATGGAACCTCAACAAATTCATCCTAAAACAACTCGAGTTCATCGTACAATCGGCTTAAGGTTACCAAAATTGATATTTTCTATAGAAAACAGAAACCTTCACAACAAATATTACTCTTTAATTGGTTTTCGACATTGATTAATGATGTGATAAAGCACCCTGCTCACCCCCCAATCGTCTCGCTGCCGTGAACATATTCATTATGGAGGGTGAAATTGTAGGATTTTGGCAACGGTTCTTGTGGTGTAAACAAACATTATTGTTTTTGTTCGGTTATTAATATTTTTATGGAAAAACTGTATTTTGTTTTTTGTACCTAGTGCAAGTTGATACAAGTTTGTATATAGCGGCGAATTGCAAAAGGCTAACACTGTTAATTTTGGAGCATTTCAAGCTAGGTAGCTTTAGTTAGGTAGGTCTAAGTTTGAGGGTGAAGTCAACGCGTCTAGGTAGCGTTCATGTAGCAGCACAGTGTCTTTCATCTCCCACACTAAGTCTCACTAGGTCTCAAGATGGCAAAAACCCAGACCCAGTGTGTTTTGCAAGTGATGTCATGTGGAACTGAAATGTGGTCATTCACAATGGGCCTCATCAGAAAACTTAGTCACCTATGCTAAAAGAGCTATGCTCGCTGGAGAACCAAAGTTAACGGAATAGCCCTAAGAATCGCCAAACTTAAGTAGCACCGGGAGGGGCACAATGCTCGCAGTACAGATGGTTGATGGGGCCGGAAGATACAAGAGAGGTTACCGCGTGCCGGAAAACGCAGCACTTGAAGACCTTTTAACGCTACGTCTTCGCCATGTGAAGCCGCGTTTTGGGGGAGGCCTATGACCAGCAATGGACTGAAGTGAAAATTTCAAGCTAGACAGTCTAAAATTAATTCAATTTTTAACTAAGCCCTCGCAAAACAATAATATAGTTAAGGGTACTGAAAATCTTCTTATTATCATCATCGTCTACATCCCGACTTCGCCCGCTGCTGAGCATAGGTCTCTCTTTTTCTTGTGCCAATCTATAACATAAAAAAATTGTTTGTCTGTAAAGTCGGTCTACGGACGATAGTTTAACGTGACCACGTCATAACAAAACATTGATGAAATGATCGTAACGTTACAATGAGCGTAACGTTGCAATGAGTCATCCTTTTTCGTGGGTGCAGCCGGCGTTCATCGATTTATTAGACGTCGTCACGTCAAAAGAAAATTACAAACTAAAACACATGTATCGGCCCAAATAGCTATTTCCCAAGTTTCTTCTGGATAAGTAAGTTATTTAGCATTTTGTTCTGTTTCTAGGAGGGTGAACTACTACCAAGTCAAGACACAGTGGTATTGCCATCGCCCAGGCATCACGACAATTCGATGGATGAGGATGCCACAGATCCGATGCCCACCGCAGAGACGTCTAATAAGGTACATTAAAAAATATTATTCAAATTAATTTTACCGAGTTGGTTTTAATGCGATCACTGCTAACGACTCACCATATGAGTTCACGTTAATTTTATTCCAGTGCCGCCGACTCAGCAACTTGTCACGTTGGTGAGTCCAACGTGACAAGTTGTATTCGGGAAAACATCATGAAATTCGTAGTGGCATTGAACGTGTTAATGATAAAAAAAAAAGATTCATAATCGCGTATTACATATCATTTCACGCGTATTTTGAAATGCTTTTCTTTTTTTACAATTGCAACGACACACGTAACTTTTTTTGTGACCTTCTTTATAATATAAAAAAAAACCGAACAATTGCGTGTTGGACCACGCACAGTGTAGGGTTCCGTAGTTACCCGTCTCCTAAACCATGACAGTAAAATAGTAAAATGTATTTTACTTTTATTACTTTAAAAATTTATAAATGCACTTGGTTTTAAGTCATTCTCTATGGAATTGTTGTTCCATTTTTAAGTTTTTCGACTATTACTCGTTAACTTGTAAAGCCTACTTAGCTGTAATCGATTTTTTGTTTAAATTCATTATATATGCTACTACTGTTTAAATTGCTGGCCCGACATAACAAAGGACAGAGTTGTGTGGAAAAGGGAGAAGGAGGCCTTTGCCTTTGACAGAATAGGCTAAATAGATAGATTTCAGGGTTGGTTCCATAGAGAAAGTTTGGTAAAAGAACTTTACTTTTCATTAAGACAATCGTCACTTACATGAGAACAATAAATCTGTGAATCTTGCGTCAATAGTGCGGGTAGAAGAAAAAAAAAACAAAAAAATGGTTGTTTCAACAAAATTGGAAGCGAGTTCACCGCGTCCCTAAGATAAGGCGGGAGCACAAGTTTAAAGATCTTGCTGTTTTAAACGAAAAAACTTCTTCATAATGATGATTTCAAGTTTTTTGTAATTAGTTCCAAAATTGAACGAATACTCCCGCACTCCGTGTGACTATAGCCGAATAACACCGTCTTTTATTTGATCCAGGTGGCATCAATAAGCCAGCTGTCCTTCATGGTGCGGCCAGACAGCTTCGAGCGCGGCCAGCTAAGGCTGACCTGCATCTCCACAGTCCACTCGGTTTACAGCGAGCAAGCTGAGCTGGTCATCAATGAGGAGCGGCCGCAGATCGCCTCCGTCCTTGGGACTAGGGACGCGGCAGGAGGTAAGGATAGCTGGTATAATATTATGGTTAGAAATAATGTGGCAGGACGAACCGACTTCGCCTCACTGTCTTTAGGTACCAGGAAGCACGGACTCTTAAAGGTGGATGGAATCGCCGTTCCCTAGAAGTGTGTCAAAAATAGTTTCTGTAGCTAATAAATCTGTGACTGGTTTCAATATTCGATTAAACAGAGACCAGTGCAGGTAGACGATTGTTTTTCAGACATTTGTCAACAACATAAAAAAAGGAAATAAGTTCAATAAGATTTATTTACAGAATAAAATGATTAAAGATGAAATGCAAACGACGCGTCCAGATTTGCAGGTCAAAGAAATTTACTTCACTCAATTAACTGACCTGATTAAATTATCGCTTATTAAAAAGTCAATTGCCGGAAACGCAGGCGAGTACTATCGAAACGAACGAAAGAAACAAATACCATGGCATCGCGCAAATTATAAAGTCATATACGAAACAACAGAAATGCCTCCAGCAATCACTTTTCCAGGTAAAACACGCCGTAAAAGTTAATCCAAACTCAATAACAGAAATGCAATAAAATCGAAATAAATGCGATAAATACTATTATTACTGTACGTGGAAAACTCTCCGATTCGTATAAATCATCGCTTTTATCGAAGCATTTAAAACGTTTTTCGACATTAATCACGAGCGGATCGAAAGCTTTCACGGTTCGTCACGGTCCAATAAACAAAATTATGCAGTACCTACCTGAACCAACTGGAAATATACTAGAAAATTGGCTTCATTCACGCGAACAAACCGAGCCAATATTTTCCATAAGAAATTTTCTTTGAGATTTAGACTTGGGATCTCTCGGCTGAGTAGCGAATCACTAAGAAATTTTATTTCTCGGTGTAAACACAACGCTTGAATACGTAGAAGGCAAACCAATCCCACTCTACAATTCAAACATTTGCAGCACCCGACTTGCAGTGCAATTTGCCACGAGAAGTTTTCAAGAACGCTGCATCTTGGCAAATATATGAAAAATGCAAAAAATACATTGTAAACATAATTATTTTGCTGATGGAAACTATTCTCAGTGAGTGTGTGAGCTGTTGTGGCGAAGTTTGCCGATAGCTGCGCCATTATCGCTGCACATTGCACACTTATTTGAAAACTCTTCAAATAGTTTAAAACATCGGTTTATTCCGTTAAGATAGTTTGCCAGCGTGTGTTAGAGCCGTTGTGGTGGCTAAAGTAAAATTAATTAATTAAGCTTCTTTGTCCATGGTAGGTAGCCATGGACAAGGAATAGCAAAGAAGTTTAATTAATTAATTAATTTATATAATATTAAGCTTAAGGTATGGAAACTCATTCTTTCGTTATCAAAATACGATAATAAGACAAATATACGGAAAAATGTCTATAAAGAATTTAAATTTTGAATCTGCTAATCAGTATAATATAATAAAATCATTTCACCGACTTGCACTTGGTTGGTTTTTTTAAACCTGTTAGGACAGGTTAACAAAAAACCAATGAAGTGCGAGTCGGACTCGCGTGCTTAGGGTTCCGAAGGAATAATAATATTATTTTAACATGCTACTTTAAAATCATAGACTTCCTATAAGTTTTCCTGAAACTTTTGTGACTCGTACAGTGAGCCCTCTGATTGGAAAAGATTTTCTTAATTTTCTATTTTTCCCCCAAAGAGTGACCGAATTTTCAAAATTTATTTATTTCCGTTACGTGTCCGTGTTTGGGTCACAGACGCGGACACAGACAGACAAAAAGACAACCGAGTGATCCTATAAGATTTCAGTTTTTCCATAGAAAGGTTTGGAACCCTATCAATTTACAATACTCCAAAAAAACCTCAAAAAGATTGCTTCAAAAGTGACACACACGCATTCAGCTTCACTCAAAACATCGATATTGGAGTTTGTCAATACCGGGTATTAACAGTTCGAAGAACGCAGAATCGGCAAATCCTTCTATATGTAGGCAATCTCTCAAATATTTGCTACTATTGGCTTCTACGCTGAGGCTATTTGTCGACTGCGAGTGTTCCGGTCTACTAAGCAAAGGTAATGTTTAGCGTCGGCTGCGTTGTAGTCTCCTGTTTGTGTGCGAGCAAATAGTTCGGATCTGCCGTCACCTTGGATTATCGCCTATTTGCATATATGGATAGGCTTAGTTGCGCGGATTATCGATGTTGAAGTTACAGTAGGAAAGGACGGGGCAAAGATTTAGAGTCGCAAATCTTGGTCTGAAATAATGCTGAGCTAAGTCAATTTTTATTGCATAGGCAAAAGCATCAATATAATGCTGGTGCTACATTATCGCTTGAATTTTCGTGTCGCGATATCGCGATAGTTTACCGACAGTGCCGGATAAGCATTCTCGTTTGCCCAAATACATCGCGATTCGACGAATGGCTTGGCCATACTTGTCGCCACAGCGCAAATCTTCGCGTTTTCGCGACAATGTGACCGCGGCATAAGTACACAATTATTGTAAAGGCCGTAATACACTCGCGGTGAACTTTATGTTTAGAACAGTACTACTGCTTTTCCAATGACTATCTATGGACGGTAAACTACCAATAATATATGTATCTTGCTGATATACAAAGTGTATAGGCTAGACTCTAGCATATACATCTCTAGCCGCTAGAGGATCTTGGAACCCACGATATTCCAAACCGCATACATAGCAGCAATGGAACCCTAATGCTATGCCTTAGCTATTTGGGACTGTCTGTATCTGCTCTGGATAGTGCATAGGGTACTATCGTATTCAGGAAATAGACTGAGGTCCTAGACCTCCCAGACCTCCCTTATTTTCTCATAAACAATATGTGTGGGATAGAGTAGTGTTAGTATCTACTTTTAACATACGCATACCTTCTAGATTGGGCCGACAGGCAATTTTTTCTTCACGTCAGTCTTTTGGACTCACTTCCAGTTGATAGCGATGCGTACGAATTTTTTTGACGCCATATTATACTCAGGAGTTTTTATTTTAATTTTAAGTGTATATCGTTAGATTAGTATTTAAAATATGAAATGTACATGTTTATTAAAAAAATGTTTATTAATAGAAAAAATCTTAATTTTCCATAAAAAAAATTATTTGTTTCTTTACTCTTTAGCAGCTACAGAACGGTTAAATATGACCATGCACTACTGGAACACTCTGTATATTGGGGCCGGATTCAGCTGAATACCAGTATTTTACGCGGAGCGGCTGACTACCAGACCTCCACAACCCATTAACTGGGTAACACGGCAAGTCTGGGGGTAAGATTTTCTGGCTTCTGACAATCCGGAACTCCTACAAATAAATGAGAAAGGTTTATGTACGATTGAACGTATATAATTTGCATCTGTGCGAAACCGGTGCGGGTTGCGAGTCCTGAATCATACTTATTACTATTATAAGTGTGAAAGTTAGAAGGGATGGATGTTTGTTAGTTAATCACGCTTGAGCGGCTAAACGAATCTGGATGAAATTTGGCACAGAGAGAGATAATAGTCTGGAATAGCATATAAGTTTTTTATCCCAGAAGTAATCGTTAGGGATTATTTCCAATATTCAAGCGGCGAAGTTGCTGACAGAAGCTGTAAAATATAGCATTATTCCTCCTCAGTGCCCCATAAAACCATGCCATTTTAAAGGATAAAAAGTATTAAATGTCTTATTCCAAGATTTGCGCTATACGTGTGCCAAATTTCATCCAAATCCCTTTAGCCGTTTTCGCCTGATTGTTGCACAAACATACAAACTTTCACATTTATAATATTAGTAGGATTGTTTCACATAAAACCAAATACTACTAGTAACTTAGAGAATATTCGTCTCTGCATCACCCAAACGCTGGTAGAAAATGCCTAATTTTGTGTGCGTAAGTATTAATAAAAAAAGGATACTAAATACGATTTTGCATATATCTGAAGTTAGATAAAACATCGGTATATAGTATATACTCGTAAATGTTTTCTGTCGAAACGTACGTGATATAAGAAGCGAGACATGTCACACCAAGACAGACATCGGCAAATTACTTTGTGTAAATGTCAGTGTCAAAGGTTACTTCGTATTAAAGCAAGTAGACGGAAAAATATTCAAAATGGTGGGATTTAATACAAAATTGTATGGAAACTTACTTCACTTGTAGATGTGTCGATCGAATGTTTTATCCTAAAATTTTATTTTACCCTTTAATTTTATTAATTTTTTACCATTAATCCTAAAAAACCTACCACAGAGCGGACGTGCATTTGAATGATAAACTTATTAGTTATACATTCTGAATTATAGTATTAGTAGATGCTTAAATTATGCTAGTTAATAAATAAGTAAGAGAAAAAAAAAATATTTATGTCGTTGATAGTTCTTACGGGAATAACTTACTTGACATATTACTTGCCTTCTTTCCACTGTTGGGTAACACACCTCATCTAAGTATATATATACATATAAATATATATATATATATATATGTGTATAATCAAAATCAAAAGTCATTTATTCAAATTAGGCTGAGTGCCAGAACTTTTTGAACGTCAAAGTTCTACATAAAGACAGTCCCCGAAAACGCCCGCCCGTCACCACTTTCTAGTGTTATAGCTGGGATGAAGAAGTGGCACAACAAACTCCCCAGCAACACATCTGTCTGTTAAGTTATAAAAACTTGAATTTATGTAGTAGTATGCAAAGTTTACAAAACATGACACAGAAAATTATATGTCTAATATGTAAATCAAGGTTTATGAAATTAATTGACACTTGTTAGCTAGCACACTCCATTATGCCATCAACAAAAAACAAACAAACTCAAGCATTAACAAGTGAATCAAACTAATTAAGCCTCCAGGCATAAATGGTATAGTCGTCCTCGCCGATTTCGACAACGGCGACCCCATGACACTTGATTTCCCCGCGATCGATGTCTCATTTCTATGTTACCTAGATAACAAAAGCCAAGTCATCTGTACTTTTAATCGTATCCAATTATTATTTCCATGTTTTTATCGAAGCTCTACCGGTAAGTATCAACAAAGTTTCTAGTTGTTACGGTCGGCCGTCAACATTGACAACTCGCGCCCCCGGCAACTACCTAATTGAATTGTTGAGCTGTTCGCAATAGTTCACAAACTGCAAACTTCGTTATGGCATAGTTTCATTACCAATTTACTTCTTAATTGCTTCTGTGTTTGGATAAAAAATAACGTTTTGTCGAATAGGTTTTTAGGGAAAAAAGAATAGGTTTATTAATCTCTACTTTTAAAAATTGCCAACTATAATTTCGATGTTTTTATTTAAGAGTCGCTAGTTGTTCGGCCGTCAACATTGGCAACTCGCGCCCCCGGCAATTACCCAATTGAATTTTTGAGCTGTTTGCAATAGTTTAAAAACTGCAAACTTCGTTGTGGCATGGTTTCATTACTATTTTACTTCGTAATTGCTTCTGTGTTTGGATAAAAAAATATTTTTGTAGGGAAAAATTATGGGTTTTGCAAAGGTAGTTATTTAATCCTAAATTGGTTGATAAATGTCAAATCTAATTTTATATACCAAGAAAATTATGAAAGTGATTTTTTTTTCTGTTATCTAACAATAGTTAAATCCCTAAGAAAAGACGCCGCTCATATTCTAAGCAAATATGCTTAGAATATGAGCGGCGTCTTTTCTTAGGGATTTTGTTTAACTCATTTTGATAGACTCGCGTTTGTCCTCGACCAGTTCATCATTGCTGATGAGGGAAGATGATCTTATCGATTTATTTTAGTAGAGCTCATAACAAGCACAGGAAACACGTTTATAATAAAAACAAGTTAACAATGGGTGGTCTTATCGCACAGGGCAATCTCTTACAGACAACCTTTGGATGGACTGAACGAGAGAAGTTAGATTAAGGGCGGTCAGTGTACAAACATAATAAATAATATAAATTAGACACAGTAAAATAAAATAAATACAAACATTACTAAATAATATACTAATATAAATCAAATATATGTCATGTATAATTGGGTAAGAAAAAGAAAAATTATAGTGAAAGGTAATGCTCTTTCAACAATTTCTTAAAAGTTGGTAGCGTTTGTGCACGTCTCATATCTATGGGTAAAGGATTCCACAAGCGAGCTGCATGAATAGCAAAAAAAAATGGCGGCCAATCTCAACCGAGACTGGCCATCGGCGCGGGACATATTATTATAGTGCACAAGTGTGTGCGCAAATACAGGAATTTTGAAACCAGTCTTGCTAAGGGGTACTATCGTGTTATATAGTCCTCCTGACCGATTTCGGCCGTGGCAGTCAATCTCAACCGAGACTACCATCGGCGCGGTACATATTATAGTGCACAAGTCTGTGCGCAAACACAGGTGCACTCCTTCTTCCATCACTCTCATATTCCGATGGGACGGCAACCCGACACGACCGAAGAAACATCTGACGGAGAACCAAAGGCTTAACCTGCTTTCCGAGGCACGGGGGTATCACACCATCAACTTCCAAACTCCGGGCTGTTACTGGGAAATTCCTATTGGAAAAACCCAATAAAGAAGTAGAATGCAATACTTAATTGATAATCTTACCATGCCATGTCTTATTTTGGAATAAGAAGAAGTTTTGATTTGGCTGCACTATTTAGAATTAGGTTCTGCTTTCCAAACTTCTTTGTCAAATTCTTACATACATATATACAAAAAATCGCCTAACTACAACTATTCTTGGCTTGGGAAGCGGTCACCTCCTTCTGCGAAGCAGTAATGCTAGCAAAGGAGGAGGAGGGCCGCGCGAGAGAAAGGCAAGGCCTTCGCCCCAACCGCCGCAACAGGAGAAGACGCCCCGGGCGTCGGGAGTCGCAGGGCGATCCCTGGCCACCGTAGGCGCGGGCCTGCGGACGGCGAGCATTGGGTGGCTCGCTGTCCGATCACCACCAGGCCCGGGTCGATGGCGCATTGTGTTTCACGCGCGCCTCAAAGAGATGTCAGCATAAAAGACGGGGCCCGCTAGGACCAAAGCCTGCCAGGGT
Source organism: Mamestra configurata (assembly GCA_002192655.3). Taxonomy (NCBI): domain Eukaryota; kingdom Metazoa; phylum Arthropoda; class Insecta; order Lepidoptera; family Noctuidae; genus Mamestra; species Mamestra configurata. The sequence goes on from NDFZ01004825.1 coordinate 92,839, forward strand.
TGCGGAATCTGTTCGAAAGAGTCACCGCGGCCCTGGCACGCAAGCTTTAGAAGGAACACGGATGGGTTTTAGTCAGTACGAGTCTGACACGCCCTTCCGCTCCACCCAGAGCGGAAGAAGTCATTTGATGATTTCCCATCCTTAAAAAAAAAAAAAAAACTACAACTATTCTTGGTCATTGATCCATGTAGCCAAAGTCAACAACAATAATTTTCACGGTCTATAAAACCGAATGGGGCCACTTATTTTCATGCTTATTTCTTTAAATAAATAAATAAACTTTCCCGTACATGTCTAGACGTCGTTCTCAAAATACAGAAATACAACATTGGAACCGCGTTTTTATGTATCGAATGTAACCGTTGAACTTATACAGGGTGAGTTGATCGCTATGGTAGCTAAAAGATTTCTATTTTAGCACACATCTGCCTAGCTTTCTTTCCAACGATATTGGGGTCGGCTTCCAGTCAAACCAGGTTCAGCTGAGTACCAGTATTTTACGTGGATGGTCTACTTATTTGACCACCACAACCCAGCAACTGAGTACCACAGTATTTCTTGGCAAAACTGGTGTTGTCTGGCTTCTGACAATCCGTAATGACAGACAAAGGTCTACAAATGACATCCGGGACCAATGGCTTAAAGTTCTTTCAAAGACACGAAGGAGGCTCGATATGTCAAAATGGTTACCCTAGCTAGCATTACTTAACCTTGAAGATGATGTGTTTTTGTGCGTCATTTCTGGCGGAATAAAAGTGTTTTCTTTCATTCTACTTTCTTCTTAAGATCGATGCATGCGACTTTTATTATTTAGCTACGAGCTCCTTGCCTTTCTAAACATATCAGCGGCAGATACATGCGAAATGTGAGCATTCAAATGCAACATACCACGCTTACCTCGCTGAAAACCTCATCTTGTATACAGTGCATAGTTTCCCGCGTCTAGACGGAATACATTAAGCTTGTCGTTCAGTCATTATCGAGCAATGCAATATCGGGGGTAGACAGTAATCGGTGCATCTGATAAATTATTGGTTATTGCCTTTCTAGTTAGAGAGGATTTGCTTTTGGTTCTAGAGTTTATGGTTATAGTTTTTACAGAAAGGAAATTGTTGAGTTTTGTTGAAGTGCATGGAAATTTTTTTTTTTTTTTTCAGGGTCATTCACTTGCGCAGCATTTTTTTCATAAAAGATATTTTTCTTTTCTAAAATGTCCCTGATGGAAATTGGTTTGGGAAAGTCTCTCACGGACATTGCTTTAAATTATTTTAAGACACATTTTTTATAATACTAGCTTGTGCCCCCGACTTCGTCTCCGTAGAATAGTTACTTTGGACAGCCATTTATATTTAAAAAAAAAACTAAAACATATATTTATTATTTTTTATCAAGTGCCTTAATACAAAGGTTCATGGTTTTATCTCCAATAATGACAGACTCTCATACAAACTCCCACCCCATTTTCGCCCCCTTAAGGAACGATTTCTGGGATAAAACTACCCTATGTCCTTTACCAGCACTGAAACTATCGCTGTACAAAGTTTCATCTAAATCCGTTCAGCGGTTTAAGCGTGAAGAGGTAACAGACAGACAGTCGGACACACTTTCGCATTTATAATATTAGTATGGATCGTATGAATTGGTTTTGTGCTCAGATTTAAACAGTAATATGCATAAAAGAACAGATTACGACAGAAACTAAACATGGCATAATGAAAAAAATACATATAGACTGAATATACATTTATACCATCGTACAGCGTGGCAACGCGTCGCTACGCCACCAATCGGTTTTACCCACGACTCTAGATGATTCACATAAAAAAGGTAGCCAAAACTTAAACCAGGTAATTCATGTAAGTTATAAACAATACTCATTGTTTTCCGCGTCCCAGAGAGAACTTAACTTTAATCCAATTTCCTGCTAATAGCATTCCGGCATTACACTAAATTCCTATTAAAACAAAAACATTAAGAAACAAAGTAAACTAATCTCAAACGAAGTAGAAAAGCGTGTAAAGCAATGAAATAATTACGTTTAATTTACGATAAAACGTTAAAAAAACGAAAACAATAATTAAATATTCATTACGAGGAATTATCGCGTTTTCTTTCTTTTTCGACGAAAATTCGCGAGAAGCCTTGGCACTTTTTTGTTAAATGAGATACGCTGGATTACTGGGCTCAGGTACGTTTTATCGATATCGATTTTATTTTATACTAGTTTTGCCCGCGGCTTCGTCCACGTGGACTAGTTACTTTGGGCAGCCATTTTTATTTTTAAGATACATATTTTTCAAAAACCCTTGAACACATGTTTATTTATTTTTACCAGCTACGCCCTGCGGTGTTACCCGCGGTTTATATATAAATAAAGTAGCATATGTGTTAATCCAGGTTGTCACCTTCCTGCAAAACAAATTTTATCAAAATTGGTCCAGCCGTTTGCGCGTGAAGAAGTAACAAACATACGCACACACACTCTCACAAACTTTCACCTTCATAATATTAGTGTGATCAAGGGCTTTTAATTGAAAGGTTATAGTTTTATCTTCAATAATGACGGACTCCCAAACAAATTTCGTCTCCTATTTCAACTTTAAGCCCTATTCTCGCGACAAAATGTCCTTCTCCAAGATCTAATCTATCTTTGTACCAAATTTCATCTAAATCGGTTCATCGGTTCAAGCGTGAAGTACCTCTTCACGCTTGAACCGATGAACCGTGAAACGAGCGTGAAGAGGTAACAGACAGAAAGACACACTTTCGCATTTATTTATTTAGTTTTTATTTATTCATGACACATTCATAAAATCGTTCTATGTATACATTCAATTGAGTTCAAATATATCATAATATCGTTATCTTTTAATTATGGGTTTTATTCATTTATTCATAAAGCTTGTCCTATTTCGATGATCACAAAATGGACCGATTTACGTATCAGTTTTATTAATAGGTTAGTTTACCTACTAAATTCATATATTTATATTTTTTTATATTTTAGCCAATTATGTCCCACTGCAGAGCAAAGGCCTCCCTTTCTTTCTTCCATTCCTCCCGGCTTAGGGCAAGTGTGGACCAATTCTGCCGATAGGCGTCAAGCTCGTCCCGCCATCATCGCTCTTCTTTTTTTTTTCCTTATCCTATTGTGTCCCACTGCTGGGCAAAGACCTCCCCCATATCCTTCCAGACATTCTTTTCTTGTGCCACCTCGAACCAGCCTTCGCGGTGTGCATCCAAGTCATCTCGCCACCGCTTTCTGGGCCGGCCTCGGCGACGCCGTCCATCCTCTGGCACCCATTGCGTGGAGACTTTTGCCCAGCGGTCATTTTGCATGCGGCTGGTGTGACCCGCCCAGTCCCATTTTAGCCTGGCAGCTTTTTTGCCTACGTCAATGATATCAGTTTTGGAGCGCAGCGTGGTGTTCCGTACTCTATCAATTCTTTTTAAATCTAAAATACTGCGCTCCATTGCCCTTTGACATACCCCAAGGCGGAACTTTTGCGACTCGGTGAGTGACCAGGTCTGAGCACCGTAGGTTAGGACGGGCAGAATACACATGTCGATGAGTTTGCGCTTCAGGGACATCGGGAGTTCGCCCTTCATTACCGTCTTCATGGACCAGTAGCTTTTCCAGGCGTTGTCGATGCGACGATCGATTTCCCTTTCTTGCCTGTTTTCGAAAGAAACTAACTGGCCGAAGTAGATATACTCATCGACATAGAGTATATCCTGCCCATCTACCTCGACCCTACGTTTGCTGCTGTTTGTCATTGTTTTAGTTTTTGACCGATTCATCGCGAGTCCCACCTTGAGGCTAGCCGTGCTCAGATCTTGGAGCATGGTCTGCAGTTCCAGAGCTGTTGGGGCAAAAAGGACTATGTCGTCGGCAAAGCGGAGGTTCGTTAGTCTTCTATTGCCGACTTCGATGCCCTTGGTCTTCCATGATGCTGCCAGCGACTGAAATATCTCCTCGAGAGTGCTGGTAAATAATTTAGGAGAGAGCGGGTCACCCTGTTTAACACCCCTTTGTATATTGAAAGAAGGTCCTGCAATATTAAGTTTGATGTTAGCGGTACTATTGTGGTATATGATTCTAAGGAGATCTATATATTGTGTTTCAAGTTCCTGGTTTTTTAAAGATCTGAATATTTCGGGATGTTTAAGGCTATCGAAGGCCTTGGTATAGTCTACGAAGGCCAAATACAGTGGTTTGTTAAACTCGGAGTATTTTTCTTATATCTGATTAAGCGTCTGAAGGTGGTCAGTTGTAGAGAAACTAGGTCGAAATCCGGCTTGTTCTGGTGGTTGGTGTTCATTCAGTTTTCCTTCTATACAATTATGTATGACCTTAATAAATGTCTTGTATATATGAGATGTAAGACTAATTGGCCGATAGTTCTCGATTTCACTTTTGTCTCCCTTTTTGTGCAGATGAATTATATTTGAATGGCACATCGTTTTTGGAACCTTTCCTGATCGCAATATAGTGTTAAATAAGTTTGTAAGGTGAGGCAGAAAGGTGGTAGACCCAATTTTAAGTGCTTCAGTAGTGATGCCATCCTCCTCGGGACTTCTATCGTAACGCATGGTTGTGAGCGCTTTATGTAATTCATAACCGGTTATTGGAGGGACGGAATCTGAGACACGATATGCTGTGTTACGAATGGGTAGTGAGTGATCTGAATATAGCGTTTTATAGAACTTAGTTGCTATGTCCAAGGTTTTATCCCTGCTATGGTGTTTAATTCCGTCATTATCAACAAGATTATTGATCCAAGCTCTGCCTTTTGTAACTCCATGTTTTAGTACCCTCAAAGATGAATGTTTTTCTAGAGCAATTTTTACTAAATGCGTATTAAGATTTCTGAGATCTTTTCTGATGATCTTTTGACCTCTTTGTCAATTACTCTATATTCTGCTGTGCTAATTTCTTTAGTTATGCGTTTGTCTATCAGTTTAATACTATGAGCTGTTAGTTTACTCCTATTTCTGCGTGTATTCTTAATGTTTTTACCACTATTGCTTATCCCTGTAACTATCTTTTCATATTGGTCTTCTGGGTCTGTTTCATCAACTTTTAGATCTTTAAAATAGTTTGATAATTCTAGATTAAAATATTCTAAGTTATTAATAAGCGTTTCTCTTGACAGTCTCTTTATTTGTTTTGTAAACAATTTGGATCTATGAATTTTGAAATCGAATCGAATTATTGTGCGAATTGGCCTGTGGTCGGAGCTGTATTTGAATCTATCGATAACACTAACATTCCTAATTATATTTGTATCTGATGTTAGAATGTAGTCAATTTCGTTTTGCGTGAGACCATTGGGTGCAACCCAAGTCCATCGTCGTTGAGGTTTCTTTAAGAATAGGCTATTCGCTATGTGCATGCTCTGACCAAAGGCGAACTGCATTAGACGAACACCTCGTTCATTACGGTCCCCTAGGCCAAAGTGGTCAAGAGTATCTTCGCTGTCCTGTTCTTGCCTCTGTCCTACCTTAGCGTTAAAGTCCCCAATGACGATGTTCCAGGTGCCCCTATTTTCATCACACGCCCGGTTGACAAGATCGTAGAAGTCCTCTACTTCGTCATCGGTATGTGCAGTTGTAGGTGCATAGACTTGTACAAGAGTTAGGATTTTCTTAGATTTCAGTTGGAATTTGAGTACCGCGACACGTTCACAATATACTACGAATTCGATAATGTTATCCTTCCACTTCTTTGCCACCATGAACCCCACTCCGTGTTGCCCTTGGGTTTCACCGAAGTGGAATAATACAGCATCGTCTCTTTCTTCTGTGTGTTCGCCCTCTCTTTGAACTTCTAGAGGCCCACAATGTCCCATTTGATATCTTTTAAAGCATTTTCAAGCTCAATAAATCCTTCGTCCTTCATCAGCGTTCGAACATTGTAGTTGAGAATGTTGAGGGAATCGAAGTCCTTTTTACAATTAGCCTTGGTCATTTGACGGTTATTCGATCTCGCCCGGAGATTCTTAGCTCCCCGGACCCCAGGGTTGCGCCAACGCCCGTCCACGCCAGCACAACCACTGGAGTCGCCGGGCACTTGGGGCCTATCTCTTATTGTTCTATTCATTTGGGGTTTGGACCATAATCTGCCACGTTGGTCCAGTGCGTGCTGGCAGGTCGCCATAACCTCGTTTGTTTGTCGGCAGGGTGCACCACGTGCAGGTGAGGTTGGCTTGAGTCCCGAAAGATGATGGTTGGGACCCCTTACACCGCTCATCGTAATATATCTATAATTATTTCTGCATTACAATTTACTATGGGTGGACGCCAGTAAATTCGAAAATCAAATGACTCGTGAGAATGTAGAAGAAACCGTAAATATGGCGAAAAAGAGTCATCAAAGGTATAATAAATAGATATAAAATGTAATCATACAATAATAAAAGAGTCAATGTCGAGGGTCACCATTATAGAGGTATGCGGCACAGAGAGTAAAGTCCCGCATACCTCCACTGGAAATGAGAGGATCTTTCGAACCAGACGGTTGTTGTGTCTGGTGGGCAACTGCCCGATCGTTGATATTCGACTTTCGTATATGTTCAAATCGCACGGAGAACTTTGCTTGCGCGATGCAGGATTTCGATGTTATTTCGTCGTAGATGGCGCTGCGGTTCTTTTTGTTGCCGTGCAAATTTCGTTTCATAGTTTTTCATTGATGCCGCTACAAGTCTACCTCCAACATCTACAAGAAAATCTTGACGATTTTCAGCTTCAAGCTTTGCCAGAAGTTCAAAAGATTTTTTCCCCACTTAATTTAGCCTTGGCCATCCACTCACGATTCCAACGTTACCCACAATTTGACCAAAGAGGTAGTAACAAAGTTGATATATTTATTTTAGCAAAAAATAAAACATCGATCTTTTTTGTCTCATCCCACCTCTAGTAGAGGCTCCCCATTAACGCTATTACGCTAATGATTCGCCGGAGCAGGTCGCCCCCCTAATTACGAAACAAAGCTTTTTAATAAAAATATTTCTTTTAACCCTCCAGTTCCCAATTCTGGGTGCCTTGGGGGCGCTTTGACTTTTGTATTGTTTTTTGATCGACCTTTGAGTACATAATTGGTTCTATTGGAGATTTAAGCTTGTATTAAGAAAGCCAACTAGTTAGAAAAAATAAGAATTTATGATTGCCACTTACTACTAATTACATACATTTATAATTAATTATTCATAGTTTCGATTTTATTCATTTAAATCATCGTTCTAGAAAACAACATTTTCTTGTCTTCTGGCAAGGTCCATAATTATACAAAGCTGTATGCGATTATGTATAATCTTAAATAACACGATAGAATGCAATAAATAAACATTATTAAATTGGATTTTTTATGGTTAGTGTGGCATGCCTTTTTCATTAACATCGCTCCACTAAAACATAAATATGTCCACGAATCCAATACGGCATACCAAAAAAAGATTAACTACGTAGCTGACCAGCCTCTAGCAATAAAAAACCAATTAAAACCGAGTCATAATTCAACAAAAACTCATTTCTAAATTGAACAATTCCAAATTCAAACAAAAGTCATGGCCGCCATTGAACACGAAAAAAAAGTAGTTGTAGCTTTGTAACCCTACGAATGCTCCTCCTAAAAATTAAAAAAAAAAAACAATTGCCTCGCACCGCTCATATATAACCCAGACAATAGTTACAAGAATATATGAGCCATATTAACAATACACGCAGACATTTTTATACATTTTTGTTCTACCAGCACCGACGCGCTTAAACGGAAGCAATAACCTAACAGCCCGGACGTTTACGCCATTTTATTCATATAACCCGGCAATAATGCCAGAGTTTGCATAGCGAGATATAAAAATTATTCAATTTTTGTTTGTGGTATTTTTTTTAACACTTCATCTGACATGTTGATTGTCAAGTTGCGTTGTTAAATGAGAGATTTTATTTTTCAAGCGATAAAAACGGGTTGTTAAATGCTTAATGACAAAAATATTTGAGTTTTTGTTGTTGTCATGTTTTGATGGCCCGTTACTGTTGAGCCTAACTCTTTATTTATGGGTATTAAGCAAAAAATCGCATGAATTTATTGAATTCATAAATTCCTATTAGGTAAAGTTTTAAGCTTCTAACTAAAGCTTGCTGTACAGTAAACGTTCTCGTGTAAAAGGTTCTAACGAACAATATTCAATAAGTCATATTTTTAACAGAGCGATATTTTATAAAAATTGATAGTTTTGTGTTCATTGAAAATTTTCTAAGACTAAGCTATTGCCCGCGACTTCGTACGCGCATATTCCGTTTTTTTTCGTTCCCGTATAGCCTATACATAACATAATATTTATTTATTTTCTCCCACAAGCAGCGAATAATACAGTCCTCCTGACCGATTTCGGCAATGGTGGCCAATCTCAACCGACACTAGCCATCGGCGCGGGAAATATTATAGTACACAAGTGTGTGTACTATAATATTTCAAACACAGGTGCACTCTCTCTTCCATTACTCTCACATCGCCCCGATGGGACGACAACCCGACACGACCGGCGAGAGATCTGGCGCAGAACCAACGGCTTAACGTGCTTTCCGAGGCACGGGGGGTCACACCACCAACTTCAAACTCCTGTCACAGAGAAATTTCTATTGGAAAAACCCAATGACACTTTTTGTCCGACCCAGGACTCCACGCTCGGCAGTCGCGGAGCAGTTAATCGAGCAAATAATGTACAGTTCATGAAGGAAACAGTTTGAAGATTCCCGACAGGAGTCCATACTAAGCAATTAGCATCTCTAATGTATCTCTCAAATGTATCTAAAGATCCATAATAAAGACATACAATTACTGTAGTAGGGAGCGCTCATAACTCATCAATGATTAAATTAGAATATAAAATTTAAAATAAAGCCTTCCTCATGAATGTGGCTATCAAATCCGACTGGAAGTTCCAGAGATAAGCGCGTTCAAACAAACAAACAAACTCACTTCAGTTTCATGATGTAAGTATAGATTTTTGTTTTTATTATTCCCAGATCTGCTCTTAATTCAGAATGAATTGAAAAAGTTTCCTGGTTTTTCATTATATACTAATGCAGTTTAAAGCATGTCATGTGCAATCTGAGGGAGAATATCCTTGAAAGATACCTACGCCAAGGTTTCATTTGCTTTATTGTAATTATCTCGTCAAGTACAGAATGGGAGAGTCTTTAAAAAAGTGAATTGACTCATTTGCCGACTTCGTCAGTATACCTCTGTAATATGTTATTAATCATCATCTGCCTAGCCTTTTCCCAACTATATTGGGGTCAGCTTCCAGTCAAACTGGATTCAGCTGAATACCAGTATTTTACGTGGAGCGGCTTCCTACCAGACCTCCACAGCCCATTAACTGGGTAACACGTGACTCATTGATAAGACTGGTGTCAGATTATCTGGCTTCTGACTATCCGTAACAACTGCCAAAGATCTACAAATGACAGCCGGGACCAACGGCTTAACGTGCTTTCCGAGGCAAGGAGGAGTCTTTAGAATTTTAAGATGGTCACCCATCCACAGACCAACCTCGGCAAGCGTTGCTTAACCTTGAAGATAGACCCGTGCGGCTGTTATTATTTAGCCACGAGCTCCTTCTTAATATGTTATTAATACGAGCTGAAAATAAAATTATCTACACTACACATCATATTAAAGTGATGTCGCTTTTCGTGTATTTCCGTGTTTTTCTAAACTACACTAAATAAATCAAAACGTTTTATGAAGTTAAAGGCAAGAGGCCATCATCAGCCAATTCTAGGTTCATTGCGACTGCCGAGCTATCGTGGGTATGCGGGCGAGGAGAATTAAAACCACGTGTTAAGGATGATAAACGATGCACGATTATTATTTTAACAAAATACCAACACAATTACAATCAGCCCTTCCTAATCAATCAAAATATAGCGACGCTCCACCGCGATGCAAAAGAGCCCGGGGTTGCGTCAGAGTGAAGAAACGTCAACCCACGCTTGTCAAAATGTCCGCTGTCATTCTTGACGTTTTCTTGACACTCTCAAAACGTCGAAGCGCCGTCAAAGTCAATAAAACCAAATCAATTGAAGCGCTAGTCTAAATGATAAGTAAATGAGAAAAAAAAAAACCAAAAAAAAAACAATCGTAACTAAATCATCATATTAGTTTGCATCCAACTCGTATTGTAAGGTTAATGTTCTACGTTGCAAAGAGCATGAAATAAATCATTTTGATTGATGTTTTATAAATACATTTAATATACTTTTCTCCTCAGACTCTTTCTTTAAGTAGATCGCGTTGGTTTTCCATTTGACTGAAATCTTTAAAGAAACTCAGTCTGAAAACTGTTTTAAAGTTCAGACGTTTCTCATTGCACAAGTTTATATAGAGAACAATGTGGGTCAAAATTTGAAGATTCTTGAAGATGAAGGTTTATAAAATTTTGGAATTATAGGAGTTATAGTAAATTAGCTTTTGCCTGCGATTTCGTCCGCGTAGAGCAGCGATATTTATTTCTAAGATACAAATTTTTCAAAAACGCTTGGACATCTGTTTATTTATTTTTCATCGCCTTCAATAATGACGGACTCCCATACAAACTTTCAAACTTTCATTCCCTATTTAAACCCATTTTCTCGCAACAAAAGGTAGCCTTATCCTTCTTCAAGGTCTAATCTATTTCTGCATCAAAATTTCATTAAAATCGGTTCAGCGGTTTAGGCGTGAAAGCGAAACAGACAGACAGAGTTCCTTTCGCACTTATAATATTAGTATGGATGGATGGATGGATGAATATGGATGGATAACTCTAGAAACAAACCATCATCTTGTTAACAAAATATTAATAGTTTCCTATGGTTGAAAAAATATAGGTTTTTTAGTAAAAGACATAGTACAAAAAAAATAATTAAAAAAATTAATCGGAAACAGTTTTACAAAACAAACAATTTTAGCCCTTAATAATGTTAGTTTAGATAATTATAGCACATAACTAAGCGCTAGCAAATATAAAATATTATAATTTCAAATCGCATTTTATATTTCGTACTTTTGTAGTGAATGTATTCGCAATCGGCGATAATACAGCTATTGTTCCCATAGAATCAGCTATATTATATAAAAGGGTTTTACAATCAAAGTTATTCTTATAATACTTTTAAAATGGGAAGTATAAAATGTAGGCAGCTATTTTATAGTTTTATGACACATGTCCAAACAATATAGCAGTACCTTTTTTTTTAAGGATGGGAAATCATCAAATGTCTCTTCCGCTCTGGGTGGAGCGGAAGGGTGTGTCAGACTCTTACTGACTAAAACCCATCCGTGTTCCTTCTAAAGCCCATTGCGTTCCAGGGCCTCTTTCGAACAAATTCCGCAACCCTGGCAGGATATAGCAGTACCTACGGACAGCTTTGCTTCATCCAATTAAAAATTCAAACCAACAACACAACTTAATTTACGGAAAGAATTCAAAGAAAAACATAATCCAGAACTGTATCTCAAACATCCCGAGAGACTTTTAATCTAAAACGTTCTATAAATAAACGAAAAACTAAATCCACACGAGCTCAGTAAAGACATGAAAATTAACTTTTTCAACCGCTTGCGAAGTGCTTGCTTGATGCACTCTGAATAATTAATAAAACGCGCATTACTTTTATTTACGGCGCTGAGAGGGTTATGCTTGCATAATAGGTTCAAAGATAATGCCTATAAGAACCGTTTTGCATATTTCAGAAGCACTAAGGCTGCTCCGTAACTTTTGCACCAGCTAGACGTCAGTTTGTTTTCTTTATTTCTTTGTTTAGATCGTTTACTAAGGTCTTGGTGGGCTGAATTATGGTGCATTCAAGGAACTATCGTTTTTTGTAGGTTTATGGAATTATAGGTCTAAGACCGCTTTCACATTTAGACGACTTTAGCAGCGCGACAGTCGTGGGGCCAAAGTTTCTAGTAGTTTATTTAGCTTTTGTTTCTTATAATGTGAAGGCAGGTGCTTCTGCCGCGCTACTGTCGCGCTGCTAACGTTCCAATATGAAAGCGGCCTAAGGAATCATTTGTGATTGAGATTTCACGTGGGTTTTTTCGACACCAAAAAATCAAAAGTATGGTACTGTTACGAGAAATAACCAAAATTACACTTTAATTTAACAACACTAATTACCACTTTTAACTCACTAATTATTAAACACAAGTTCACCACTGATCACTTTATTCGCACTTGAAGATCGCTTCCGAAGTATTCGCTTGTATCGCAAATTCAATACTGACCCGGTCGCGGAATACTCGCTCCTTTTATAGGTCAGTTTATTCTAGAAACTTCCATTCTCGAAACATCTGGAAAGTACTCGTAACTACCGCTGCCGACTGACCAGATACCGAGAAGTGTAGAATGTTCTGGCAAAGAAATGTCTAGAAGGTACTTGACTCTACTAGTTCTGCTACTCGATACTAGATGGCGCTAGTAGTAACTTAATGTACCCGACATTAATTCTGGCGAGTAACAGTACTTTACACATGGTGCATCTAATCCAAAAAGATAATGAATTAATTTAAAAGGAATCCTTAGTCTCTAAACAAACTGCAATCACTAATAAATCATTTACCTATAATGACAGATCAGTCTTTACTAATGTAAATGGTGGTGTAGCTATCCCATAGAGCCATAGAGTTTACACAGGCAGCCGTTTACAGTGCAAACTGATACGCCAATAATACAATAACGTAGCAACGATAGAACGACGTAGCAATATCGGAAATAATAATAATACATTTTACCATTAATTGTCATTACGGTCGTGGATTCATTGTAATTTTACTCGTTTTTCCTGTTAATGATGTCTGTTGTTTCTTTTGTATCATTTGTTTATTTATTTATTTATTTAAACTTTATGTACAATAGTGGTACATGGGCGGACTTAATGCATCAAGGCATTCTCTACCAGTCAACCTTTGGGTTATTAAGACTATACTGTGGTAGGTGTACAATAAATAAAATTAAGATACAAAATTGAATTTTAACATTTCGGATTTCATTTGTTATATCTAAATTAAAAGTAAAACATACAGATGGACTAACGGACTGACGGACGGACAGCGGAGGTTTAGTAATAGGGTTGCGTTGGTTTACCTTCGGATACAGAACCTTAAAAAATGGATAAAGCAAAAACATGGGGTGACATAATAGGTGGCCTTATCGCTAGACGCGATCTTTAAAAGACAACATTTTACAAGCTGCAACGACACTTCTAAAGGAAACTTCTATGAAGGAACGCAAATATTCATGCAACAACAATCGTATACACACACCATCATAACAAAATATTACCAAATTCTACACCGATTCTCTCAAATACCAGTCTCACATTTACCAATACCTCTTACAAATACAAACAGGCAAGTACACATCGCGATGTGAGCTCTTGCATTACCATATTCTAGGCTGCCGTTTTCGTTTCCATTCCGCGATGGATTCCCGCGATTCCCACTAGTGTTTGACTTTGAAACTCTACTAATATTATATTGAAATTTAATGGGATTTGAGGAACTAGATCGTCAGTTCTGGGTTCTGTTAGGTGATGCATACGTGGTAATGTTTGATTTGTTGTTACTTAGTTAATGTTAGGAATAGATAATGTGGCGCTATCGATTTATGTTAAGGATTGATGATATTTGGTAATTCATGTAATGCAAGGATTGTGATAAATACTATTTATTTAATCAAATTCAATGTAGATTTTATAGTTATTGATAATGATGAATATCTTCAAATTATAGTTTTCTCTCAAATACCCATTATTAGTAACGGAACATTAAGCGCTATAAATTATATTTTCGAAGCACCTAGGTAGTGATCAAAATATTATAAGTAATAACGAATAAAAGGGCATAGTTAAATACCACATCAAGTGTGTCCCTAAAATAGTTCCTTGTTGCAACCCATTTTATATACAAACGTTCACTTTTGCATGTATTAAGCAAACAATGCCTTTTCTATACAAAACCAACAAACTCAACAACAAAAGCAACCATTAGATATGCTCCCGGCAAAACCTCGGCATGACATACGCAATCAAACGCTCGATGTAAAACAGTTTAACTAACATTCGCCAAATCCCGCCGAGAATTAATTTCCGATGTGGATGATAATGAACAGGCTGTACGGGTCATTTGCATCGATATACCGATGTCGTTCATCGAAATGAGCGCATACTGCAAATTTGCCGAACGAGCCCGCAAAACCAGTGTGAATTGAGGCCTACTGCAGTTGTTACTACATGATACAGCAGAGAACTGTTTGTGCTTTTGTTTGGGAATTTCATATTTTTGGTGTGCTTGCATGTAACATAGTTTTCTGTTTATATTTAGTTCGGACGTAAATAGGCTTTTGCAGTTTTTCAAACAATTTTCAAACTTTTTTAACATGTAAAAATCGTGAGCACATGTAAAATGCGTGAAAATCGTTTGAAAATAAAATTGTTTTTTTTCTTTGAATAGAAGATTGCAGCAATCATTATAATTTCTGAAATAAGCAATCATGCAAAGACTACATTGAAATTTCGATTTCAGAATATCGATAGGCCTTTAAAGTACGCGTCGGTAGAAACCAGTTCGAGCCGGATATTGCACGTCCATTGTTGTAAAATTCATAGAGCCATATTTACTTTTTGCATGTAAAGTGCGTGATTGATATCCGATTGCTGGGGGCTATGCAACTGGCAATTAGATTTAATGGCTTTTCATTTTGCGATATATTAATACCGTGTGCCATTTGGATGGTAATAACGGTTCGGTTAGGCGAAAGCATGAACCTTTAATTTTTGGACAATAATTTATTACTAGTGATTCTTTATTGAATATTACAATAGTTGTTACCTGATTATAGGGATTAGGAATTAAGCTTGTGTTCACAGGGATACAATCCTAATTCTTAATCCTTGTACTGACAACAAAATAGACGAAAACATACTTTCACAAATTTAAAGACACTTTCTTACACAGTAGATAACTTAAACAGAAGTAAACTCTAACATCCCAAGCGACCTTCTCAAAGCTCTCGAGTAGAAGGAACTGCGAACAATGACGAGCACATTGTGAACACGTTCGTAATTGCATGACATTGCAACTGCCTCCCTCCGATATTGAACAACCAGAGCTGTTTGGTGTTACGCTTCTAAGTAATTTTGATTTTCATGCAGATTTGGGGTGAATATAGATTTTAGAGTATGAGATATTGCTAAAGGCTGTTACGTTCTAAGAGAGAATGATATCTTTTGCTTAGTGATTGTCTTTAATATGGGTTGCAGTTGTAATTTTAGTTTTGACAAAATAATTGATTTTGAACCACAATATTTATGAGAATACTAAGTCAAAGTTGTTTTAATTTGTTTCTGAAAAAAAGCTTTAGCTATAGCTTCTTCCAGTATATCCTTTATTTTCTATACATTCTGTTCGGATCGCCACTTTACTGTTACATTTATATTATTTTCAAGTGAGGTCAATAGCCCTCATAATTCTCCAAAAATGTAACATATACAGAAATAATGAACATTTCTTGCTACACATCGTTTTTAGATCGTAACCATTTTGTGAGTCAAGCCGCAGTCTTTGTTTTTTGCTGAATCAGTTGGGGTGCGAATATATGATGAATGTACGAATGAAAATGAGAGAAGTATTCATTAAATATTCCGTTTAATTTTGCTTTTTATATGTGTCCTCCTGTACCTTAAGGTAATGTAAAATCAAGCGATTTCTCGACGGTAAGGCAGAGCTGTGTCTCATAGTGCACTCCTATTTCGCCCTGTGTAATTGGGTAACAAAAGATATTTATTTTGTAAGTAGGTTAAAAATAACACTTTAACACGTCAATCTTTTTGGGTAATTTTAAACTAGATGAGGCCGGTGTTTCCTAGCTGACTACCCTGTGAAGAAATACCGAAACAAACTCTGAGGTCTAAGTCTCTTTTGAAGTCCATACAATCGTACTAGTCAAACATATGTGAACCATGTAGGTTAATGTCTGAAGTGGTATTTTGAGGAAAGTACCACACAAATTTGAGTGGACCTGTCCAGACAGTGCAAGCATTTGTCAGTTATCGTGTAGCTCAAACTTAAAACTTTAAGGAGCTCAACGATTTGACGAACAATACCAAAGTCAGAAAGGAGAAGATGTTGTGATCCCATTGCCATCAACAGGGATCGAATTTATTATCTAGGCTTATTACTTAAAAGATCCATGTATATAAAGCCCCATTCAAGTAGATGGACAAACTTTTAGAAATCATTCAGACCACCGAACTAAGGACAATGGTAAAAAAACATAAACGAATTAGGTTAGGTTTTTTTTTGCTTGAATATGTTTGGTTAGACGTACTGAACGCTGTGTTAAAATTTGTCCATCTATTTTAATGGGACCTTATATATTCCAATAACACTTTGACAAACCCAATTAATATAAATAGTAAATGCCAGCCGTAGTCATTTAAGCATATCTTTGTAGGTACCTACTCAAAACTCAAATTAATTTTATCACTTCAATAAACCGCTAATATCATATAATTATCGCCGACTCAGCTCAGTGGCTGAATGATCAGTATCAGTTAACCAATATTTGTATGCTGTGGCCTACATTATTTGTTTACGGTCTGTTGTTTGTTCCAAAATAATAATTATATGTACCATGTGTTCTGCCAGGGTTGACAAATCTGTTTGAAAGAGTCACCGCGGCTCTGGAACGCAAAGGGCTTTCGAAGGAACAGGCTTTAGTAAGTAAGAGTCTGACACGCCCTTCCGCTCCACCCAGAGCGGAAGAAGTCATTTGACGATTTGGCTTGCTATTTGGCAGACCATCTTTTGTCATTTGTGACGTTCTAAAAGCTCGGAGTCTTAACCTCATTTGATTTGAAAGCTGCTATTTATTACACGCAAGTATTAGTTGTGTTTACAAGGATGAATCAGTACGTAAAAAACTCCACTAAGGAAAAAAAATTAGGCCAGTGGCAGCACCAATCTCGTCCCAAAAGCCAGAATAAAATAACAAAATCCTTCCGCATCACCAAAACATTTTCCCCTCCAATAAAAGTGCAAGTGTCAACGAAACCGCGCAATTTGTCACGCAATCTCATGACGTGACACACTGACAAGTGACAGTCATAGCCTCGTAAGACCGTGTTACTTGTCACGCTCCCACTCTAGCTGGTTACAGCTCTAATATAGGCCCTGCAAGACAGCTTGACGTGAATGGTGCTACTCTATACTACTCGTATATTGTGAAGTGAAATAAAAATAGTTTTTTGTGCTTTTCATTCTCAATAAAAAAGGAGTTTGTTCTTGTTGATTCTTATAAATACGGTAGTAGTTTCATGCACAAAGGCGATCTTAACCCAGAATTGTGTTTTCTAACAACATATCTCAGAGCCACTGAGAGATTTGTATTTGTGTAATTTAATTTTAAGAAAAAAATGGTAAATGACGAAACAAACTCTAAAATAAATGAGTCATTCGAAATGATTTATTTAACCTAAGGGCAAATAGCGAGAAAAAACTAAAAAAAAATGCTTGATTCATTTATTAAGCTTTGAAAGAGTGATTCTTTACTTTGTTGGTACTACTATGTTTGACAATACTTCCATGTTTGACATGCATATCTCAGACAAGGAATGAGACATGAGTCCATGACTTTTCTTCAATTTGATAGGAATTTTTGCTAATTTTGCGATATTAAAAAAATTGCTGGCCCAGAATGGCAACAAATAGCCCAAGACAGAGAGAAATGGAAAGCTTTGGAGGAGGCCTTAACCTGAGGGGGGTTCCAGTACAGTAAAATGCTACTGCCTATGTACCTACTTATAATATGATTTTTTATAAGTGAAATCGATATTAGTTTTTCAATTTTTTTATTCCTTTGTTAATTAAGTTTAGGTAAGAAACAACATAATTGTAAGTTAATTTGTTAAACTGGAAATATAAGGCTTTTTATTTATTTATTTAAAAGAGTGATTACGCACTGCATCCGATCCAAATCAGTCAAAATACGAATATAAAATTCTCGGACCAAATTCAAATATTGCATACGAACGTATCTGATATCTGATACAAATCCAAGCCATTCAGGGTCCATCGTAGGAGGGACCCTGAATTGAATTTGTTTTTTGAGTAATTTTTTTTTATTTGAATTTGTTTTTCAGGATGAGAAATCAACTGATTTCCCATCCTGAAAAAAAACAAAACTTCTACTAGATAAAGGATATAAAATAACTTGGATTATTCTTTCTTTTAACCTTAAACGTCCCTAGCTCTGACAAAATATGACTCACATAATTTCGATGACTTCCGTCAAAATAATATCGTCGCAAAGAATGGATAAAGTGATCTTTTAAACCACCGTTGGTATTTATCTATAAAGTATTTACATACATTTGACATCCTTAAGTAATTTCAGTCGTGGCTCCATTGATCAGGCTCATTAGTTGTAAAGTCTATATATTTACAAACTACACACACACAAAAATCGTCGTTCCTTTAGGGTTTAGTTTAAGAAAAATAAAATTATGTATGTGGCATTTATCTAAATACTTTTTCTTTCTATCTTTTCTTTTAATTAATGACGGTCGATATCACTTCGGCAATTTCGCGTTTGCATTGAAAATGTATTTTTTACAGCATACAAATACATTGAGATAAGATCAGAGGGGCAAATTATTATCCTAGGTATTTTTGAAGAGCATTCGTTTCGCAGTCGCAAACTGCCAAAAATACCTGTGATTTCCCCACATTTTGTAATTTTTTTGACATTGTATGCCGCTGGCATGATGTCGTGAAATTCGTTTGAACGCTTTTTAAGTACGAATTGACCTTCTGATGAGCTTTGAGAATAGGGTATTTGACTACAAAAATCAAATTAGTCTGTCAGATAGGTAGATTTCCAAAAAACATCGGACACGTATTTTTTCTTTTGTCACGTCTGTGTTTCCGAACGCATACAACCCTAATCTCTTCAAAATTAGAGTGAACAGGCTTCTTCTGGGTAAGCTCGCTCCATCGTCGACTTTGTCTCTGTCGTCTATGATCTAGACTAGAGTCAAGAGCAAACCCATATTAAAATAAAAAAAAAAAAACAAAAAAACGTTAACAAAAAATTAAGAGGATACAGTTCGATGAAAACTGGTGTGACGTCACTTACCAGTACATTTTTTACTGGAAAGTGACGTTACAAGCCCCCACTCCTTATATTTGATGCGTTTTGTCTTCGTATTTTTTTATAGATTTGATAAAGTAAAAAATACGTATCCAATATTTTTCGATAATCTAACTGACGGACTATATAGAATCATATTTTTTAACGCAGGCAACTTCCCTATTATAATTTCCCGTGCGTCGTTGCATTATTGTCTTTATATAAAAGGAATATAAGGCTTGCTTATAGTTAGAGATAGTAGGTAAATGATGTGCCCATTGCAGATCAATAAACCCAAAATCAACATCCTAGCTAATGAATCAAACGCAGAACCCTGCGATCCCAATCCAAATATAAGAGTAGCGTCACTAATCTAATTTATACGGAGATGCTCCTATATTTTTCTAATACAGTAATATTCTCAGACTACGCCATACTTCCCTCAAAATATTATCATATAAGTCCAATAATATTTTATCGTGAGAGGCTAAATAATACGTCGGCAACATTTGGCTGTTATATTGTTACGTGTGGCCGTTATACCATCGGGTGTGTGGGGTCAAGGGTTTCGTTTAATGAAAAGATTTGTATTTAGGCTCGATAATGTCTCAACAAAATGCAACAGCAACAAACAATAAGTAAGATATTTTACGTCTACTTACAATTTCCTTTTTCCACAAATTCTTTTGTTTTCCCGCACAAAAATGTTTGAAAACAATTTGCGCGCCAAAATAAGCTGTGGAGCCATCTTTGTTGCCTTTTTAGAGAATAGATTAAAAACAAATTTTCGTAAGCTGCCAGTTTGAAGGCGAAACTTTCTATCTCATCCAACTTTAATAGCATTAGACCTTCATAATCTGTAATTAATTTATATTCAGTGTATTCCGAAGTACGTTTTATCTTCTGCGGGAATTAAAGGTTTAAACCCCAAGCGGGGAAAATAGAATGTTGTCGCTTTTCGAAACTTGAAGAAAAAAGACGGAGCCTGAATAAAAATCAGTACATTTGTCACAGCATAAGAATTGGAATTAGACAAATTCGTCCGTTAAATTAAGGCCATTCCGGATGGAGAACGGAATTCGATTTGGGGTAAATCTCCCACCCGGCTGGGGAAATGGGGAATTTTCCTTTACCGCGCCTCGCGAACTTAAGCGATGCTCGGGATCGCACGTGATTGGATAAAATAGAAAGTGTATTTACTTCTAATTTGATTTTAAATTGGATACAAATGGATGGCGATTTTTTTTACTTAATCCGCCAAAGAACGGGCGTCCCGAGTAAATTATCTGGCTTACAGACTCAAGACGTGAAAATTAAATCGATCAATCGTGGACCGTATTCGAATAAACAGTACTTCCAGCTAACTGATAAATATTTAAACAGCTTTTCAATTAAGTCCAGACTAAGTAATACTCTAAAGTACATCGTGAAATTACATTTTAAAAGGGAACTGAATATTTTTATTCTGCTACCTATTTCGAATTCTTGCATTAATGTACTAGCGAAAAGTGTGGAATAACTGTTTTGACTAGGCACTGCACGATAGAACCATTTCAGTTGAATTTACTGTTTTAAGCTTCGATTTTCTTTTATTTTTACAACATAATTAGTGATTAAGTAGTGATCGAGGATGAGGTTGATCATATAAACTACAAATTAAGGTTTCTTAACCATGCCTATGTTTTCGCCCACCGATACTTATAAGGTTGGTACTGTCAGCAAAGCTATTCGGTATACAGGCAAAAAAAATATTTTTTACGCTGCACTGGCTATATTTATTTCTACGTTGTAATGCATACATGCATTACAACGTTTTAATGTTATACAATAATTGTCTACTCAGTAAACCTGCAACATTATTTAAAAGTAGTTGCAAGTTAGCTGCCTGCATACCAAATAGCTTTATTGACTGTACATAGTTATAAGAGTAAGTATATACTTAATGCTTGTAAGGTTGTTAAGAACATTGTTTGACAATACACGCTTAGTCGTGGAGCTGTGGAAATCAGCCCGATCTACATACAAGGTACTGGCAATGAAACTTGCCTAAAACAGCAAAACAAATTTTTATATTGTTCTAACAGGTAATAGAAGAGCTAATTACTTATCGCTCCCGCTTACACTTTAAATCAATACAAGTCAGTCACGAGATTTAAATCTTTTTTTTTGTCTACAGTGAGAGCCATCCCACGCTTTACTCATTATCTGTGACAGTTATTCCTGTTTCAGGAAACTCAATAATAAGAGGAGGAGGTGCATTTAGTCTCAAGTTACGTTTTGACAGTATTAATAATAATTAAGAAACAGATACAAATTATTATCAACTCAATGACGCACGTCACACACTGACTTACGACAAAAAAAAAACATTCTGTTTGAGGAAGTACAACTTTACAACAGCCTGCTTTTCGACATAAAAATATGTGACATATTAAATCATCATCTGCCTAGCCTTTTCCCAATTATATTGGGGTCGGCTTCCAGTCAAAACGGATTCAGCTGAATACTAGTATTTTACGTGGAGCGGCTGCCTACCAGCAGGCAGGTATGCAGCATATGGCAGTATGGCAGTAGATAGGTATATATATCAGGCAAAATATGTCACGTAAATGAATGACAAAACATAAGTTCAAAATTTAATTGAAGCTTTTTAACGTGACAGCGTCTCATAAATCGAACAAAAACAATAGGTAATATGATGACATTGGTGACAAACACAATGATATCTCAGTTCTGAATCTGAGAGCATGTGGAGCTAATTTGAAGTAAAAACTTTTGACGTTAAGAGGAGATTAATGAAAATAATGATTTCCAAGTTACAGCCTTTTCAATAAAACTAACTTCAACACAATTTTTCGCCACTAGAAATGGTTAACTCCTCATAAAAAGCTACGAGCAATAACACCACTGAGAGAATAACATAAAACTAAGAAAAGTTAAACATTAACGGCTTTTTATATGTGTTCATTGTTCAAAAACACAATTACAGTTTTCGCTTAACCTGTTTTTATGGTCAGATTAAGATTTGATAAATTCAAGTTATTTTTATTTCCAGAGCTACGAACTAAAACCATGTAATGGCTGCGAACAAACCATTGCTGGTTTTCTATAGAACAAAAGTTCATCATAGTCTGTGGAAGTTTATTGAGGGGCTTTGCAGCCGTACGGCTGCCCATTGTACCGTGTATTTTTCTTAGATAAGTACATATTTTGATGACTGATGATGAGAAATTATCAAATGACTTCTTCCACTGCGGGTGGAGCGGAAGGACGTGTCAGACTCTTACTGACTAAAACCTATCCGTGTTCCTCCTAAAGTCGTTTGCGTTCCAGGGCCGCGATGACTCTTTCGAACAAATTCCGCAACGAAAGTGACCTCTGCGGAACTAAATAGGCTGATAAACCCTTTCTTTGCGTCGCGCAGTCGCGAAGTCAGGTAAATGCTCGTACACACATACACTGCAAGTTCTTACAATCCCGCTGAATGCATTAAGTATGTATAAAATAAATAAACGTACCTTTAAAGTCTCTTTAATTGGCGTCTTGAACGTCTGCGCTTAAACCAGGGGAAGTATAGACTAGGTAAATTAGTGTAAAAGCTAGTGAAGTGATTACAAGAGTAGATAGGTATAGTGCTGTATTCTTGCATTAGTAGCTTAGTGATGTCTGGAGAATCGCTTTGGCTTGGTTTTAGTGATGGGAGAGGTCGGTACCAGAAACTACTTTTAATCAATATCCTATTTAAAAAACAAACCTATGTTATCTCTAATTTGTAATTATTTTGCGTTCCAGTGGTAAAATAAACATCCCACTAGAAAGTGGTTTTTTTTTATTTTCGTGTATTCTGCCATTTCTCTCTTGTGCAATATACCCAAAGTTAACCAGGCGTCAGTCACTTCGGGCGTCTGAAGCTATTTGAGAAGAGTAAGTGAACAGAGACTGAAACAAGATGGAGTACAAGATAAAAAGGACAGGATTTGTATGATATATCCTAATAACCGAGTACAATATACTCGTAAATTTTGTTACAACAACAAATACAACTACGTATTAATAGAAAATAGATAATTTATGCGTGTATTGTTACTGTTCTCGATATATTTGGAAACTCCACGTTAGTTACGTCGACACTAGTTCAACATGAAACAGATGATGTTTTGTTATAATTCAGCTTATTTACATAGTTCTAGTACATACGGTTTCAACATTATTAGGCTTAATAATAGCCTGGAGGTACATGTGTAATATTGGTATTAATTTGCATTATTGATACCACGTTGATACTGTTAATGAAATAGTTATTATAATTGCCATCAGTATATTTGTTAACATAAAATTTGCGATACGTAAGGAAAAAAACATGTATAAGTAGGTATAAAAATCAATTGTTGTCCGTTAGTTCATTCATCATCATCCACAGCCCGACTTCGCCCACTGCTGAGCATAGGCCTCTCTTTTCTTATGCCAATCCCCACGTTCCTGTGCCAACCTCATCCAGGTTTTACCCGCGATGGCAACAACGTCGTCCACCCATCTCGCCACTGGCCGACCAACACTTCTTCTTCCAGTTCTCGGGCGCCACTCGTTAGACTCTCTTCAAAAACGACTTATTGATTTAAATATAATTGTTTTGTTTCGTTTATTTGGTTTAATACAGGAGTGGTTTAAAAGAGGAGGTACGAAGTTCACCGGTTCATTTAATGAACACGTATCAATAAAACTCCTACCCAAGTACTGGTATCGGTATCCACCGGATCCACTTTCCCATCACTAAAGCAATAGACATTTGAATCTTGGACATATTCCAAAGCATTTCAGTTTTATCCCTGATGGTCTCGGCGGGGCATAAATTAAACGATTTTCATACGAAAACAGTTATCTTCTGTTGTTCAACTCGAATTAAAGCTTTATTTATACTTATTGGGGTTGTTTTAGCAAGTGTGACTGTTAGTTAAAGTTTGGGTCCGGTATTAAATGTGAGTATCCATCCGGTCGATTCCGTAAACATGTTGAAGTGAAGTGTAAGTGAAAATCCATATAATCAACATGGAATGACAGCTCACTTAGTGATCACGTGACATCTTGATTATATGTATTGATAGCTTCGTGATCACTTCACCTAAGCGTTCACTTCGATGTGTGTATAGAATCGACCGGCTGAACATCTAGAAGTCAGGGTCATAAGGATGAGTTTAGTTCTGAGGACCAATCCTACAAAGTTTTAGGCAACTGTCACATTTACATCTCAGGTGCTACCTGTCAAAATGTTTGGGAAATTAGAGGTGTTTTTGATTGATTACGACTGAGATGCGAATGCGAACGTTTCTTCAAACAAATTGACCAAGTGCGAGTCGGACTAGCCTGCAAAGGGTTCCGAACAAATTTCATTTTTGTATAGAGGTATGCGAACAGAGAGTCAAGTCCCGTACACCTCCACTAAAAAGGGAGGATCCTCCGACCAAACGGTTGTTGTGGCTGGTGTGCCCACTACTGCCTTTCCTGCGTACATTTTCAGAACCATATAAATTGTAGAATGGGCTTCAAATTGAAGTTAAATTTCATTTTTGTATAGAGGTATGCGAACAGAGAGTCAAGTCCCGTACACCTCCACTAAAAAGGGAGGATCCTCCGACCAAACGGTTGTTGTGGCTGGTGGGCAACTGCCCTATAATTGATATTCGGACTGTTGTATATGTTCAAATCGCACGGAGAACTTTGCTTGCGCGATACAGGATTTCATTGGTAGTTCGGCGCTGACAGGATAGATGGCGTTGCGGTTCTTTTTGTTGCCGTAAAATTTCGCTTCTTAGTTTTTCATTGATGCCGCTACAAGTTAAACAGACACCCGAGTAGGCTATAAGCGTTCCGTTTCCTGAAGATGTGCGGAACCCTAAAAATTGTAGAAAGGGCCTCTGATTGAAGTTAAATTTTATAGCTTGACAATGAGGTCAAGCTAAAAAAATAATTTTAACACAAATTAATTCCTTCATGGCGATCTACGTGTAAATAGTTTCTTCTTAATATCTGACCGCGACTCCTTGATAGTTCAAAAGTGCATGTAAAGGGTTAAGTTGAAATAAAATCAATCAATTAATATGCCATTTTGCGTAGATGTGACTCATATTAACTTGTAGAAATTACCAATAATTGTGTTTCTCTTTTTATGGTACGCGTCATATTTGTCGCTGTTAAACACTTTTTCTTTTTGAATGAATAAATACTGTAAATACTTTAAGTTTGAGTTGAAAAGTTCTCTAATAGCAAAAATACGCCTTATAATTTTATTACTAAGTATCTAAAATTACGTCATTCAATCATTGCTTTTCGTCAAGTTATGATTCACTGTTTTCATATAAAAAACACAACATATTTTTATATTAACCCAGATTAATCGCCTAGACGACATACGGAACCAGCGCACAACACTTTAGCACTAATTAAACTACTTACTACCACAAAGGCCAATCTGTTTAGCTATATAAACAAGTTGTCTCTCCACAGGACTTCTAAGGACTCGTCCATATTAGGACCACTAACTATATCAACACATTTAGCCATTGACATATCAATTTACTTATCTCTACTACCTTATTTATTTTCAAGCATATTATGGTCATATTTTTATGCGTAAAAAGGTTAAATGGCAGACTCCGTAAGATTATTATTTCTCGAAATACTTATTATGAAAAAATCGTTTGTATAAGAATTATTTTATACAAACGATTTTTTCGCATCCAAATTAGTTTCCAATATATCCGTGTTTTATTACGAAAAAATATTTTACAATTTCACGCAATATTTTACAATCTTACGCCGTTTACAATTCAAACATGTACAACATCAAAACAACAATAACATGCAAAACATCAAACATGTACTCATATTTTTTCGATTGCATATTCGTTTATTTGCGATCCACAAGGTAAAACAAAGTGTTAACAAAAAGTTTAAGAGCTTAAGAGCCGTCGTAGACCCTGTTAGGACACACACACACATTTCTTAAAGTTAAAAATCTAAATCTTATAAACTGATATTTATAAAAATATGATTAAACTCTTCGAAAAGATTAGCAGAGGTG
This sequence comes from Mamestra configurata, assembly GCA_002192655.3. Classification (NCBI taxonomy): domain Eukaryota; kingdom Metazoa; phylum Arthropoda; class Insecta; order Lepidoptera; family Noctuidae; genus Mamestra; species Mamestra configurata. Next base: position 119,098 of record NDFZ01004825.1, read on the forward strand.
CATTAGATATTATGTTACACGCATTTTGACAATCCCTGTATTACTAAGACACACGTCATGTAATTCTTTTTGCATCACAAGGTGATACTGTGGCCCTAATATGACGTGCTAATGTCATCCAATTCCGATGATATAAAAGAGATAGTGCTATTCGCTATGTATAGCTCCGTCTCTCTCTTAGAGCGGAATCATGATCCTCTGGTTACGTAAGTACAAATGTGAGTGTGCTAGCTCACAAGTAGCGAATAATTTAGTTTTAGGCCTCACGTGTTATGTTGCCGGCACACATGACACCGCGTCATCGTCCTCCTTACGAAGCGCACACTCATTTCTTTAAAACATAACTCCAACGATTGATTGACCGTTTGTTCACTTTGCTTTTTATTGTTACCGGAGTTTCCCTGCTTCTGTCCTAGTACTACCTGTAGGATTTAACCCATTCCTTTCTGTGTTACCTTAGTTGTATTGTGTTCTTTGTAAGAATACTTTTATTACTAGTTCTTCTAACTCAACAGACAAATGTGTTGCTGGAGAGTTTGTTGCGCCACTTCTTCTTCCCAGCGAAATCACTAGGAAGTGGTGACGGGCGGGTGATTTTGAGCACTGTCTTAATGTAGAACTTTAACGTTCAAAAGTGCTGACATTCAGCCTAATTTGAATAAATTACTTTTGATTTGATTAAATTCAAGCAAATTATTTTCTACACGGAAAACCCAAGAATACCGGAGGAACGAACCCAATATAATTATGCTTTTCACCTTACAAGATTAGCTTTCAATTTGCATTGACTAAAATTATAATCAACGAGGCAATCGATCGTTTTGCAAATCAAATCATCCTACGATAAAAGGCCCTTAAACCATCATGTTTCCGGTGTGGGAGAGAGAGCCTGTACAAGACGTATAAGGTACTAAACCTTTTACCCGATCGAATTATGATGGCATTGCCACGTTATATGGTAGGCGCCAGTTAAATTTGCAATAAAGTACATTGACCTTTCCCTGATTTCTCTTCGTAGGTACCTACTCTGGAAAATATAAAGGATCACGAGGGATGTCGATTCAGGACAGCTTTATGTCTTTCTTTCCGTTTTTGTAATTAAGAATGTTAATAAATGTAAGAGCGATCAATGACCGCTATTGCAAATTTATTTGGCGCCTACCATAGTACCAAGATAAAGACATTTTGCTAGACATTCTTCGTTAAGTCTCTTGTTTTGTGTAAATTCTTTTATGTAACATTTCAACGCAAGTGTGGACAAGGCCCAAGTACAGTAGAATGTTAAACATTTTTGTTTAAATACAAGGCAAACATTTTAAGACTCCTAGTTGTTACTTTAAATAGTTGAAAAGTTTCGCTTGATGCTCCGAATAACGTTGGACAGTTTAAACAAGATAATCGTGTTGAAACATTCAGTATTTCTAGAAGTATACGTGAATATTAAAGATAAGCGAGTCGTTAGATTGTAAGTGTGCCACCAGACATTAAACTGCTAGCAATGTATGTTCCTTAAGCTGTGTACTGACTTGCGTTACAGAACGTAATGTAACATTCGCAGCGAGCATGTTATGTTACGCCGTGACCTAAAATCCGTTTAAAACAAAACACGTACGCATCTGTTCGTGCTCGTTTCCACGTACTGACTGCAAGAATGCTCGCTTTGTAACATGATATAGTACGCCCGTAACACCGGTCATTGCTCACCTTTACAGCATTATTTTGCAGTCGCCTGTGACTGTTTATTATGAATGGAGATTCGACCTCATCCTCTTAGTGTCGTGTTCCTCATTGTTGAGGGTCGTGGGTCCCCGGATTAGTTTCCGGACGATCGCTTTCCATTTGATTCGTTCTTCCGCAGTCTACGAATCCATATGGCTTCGTAGACTTTTTGTTGATGGTGTTAGCGTGTTGCGGATCTGATTTGTCCAGAGCATAGGAATCCTTCCCCGGGGTCGCATTTGCTGTATTTTTGGAGATTTGGCCTATTTACCTGTGCGCAATTATTAACCATAGTTATGTTTTTATTTATTTATGAACACACAATATAATTAAACAAGAAAATTTCATACAGAGAAAAGAGCACGAAGGCAAATTTCTATGAAATTTCTTCCAGCAGACCTGCGACAGAAGAGTGGGATAAGAAACGTAGACACAGAGTGTAAAGAGACAGAGAAGGAAACTTAAAATAGACTATTCTTAATTAACTAAAACGTATTATTATCTATTAATAAATATAAATCAGACCACAATAAACATACAAACAAATACGACATAATTGACGACAGTAATTTGACAACACGGTTGGCGCAGTGGTTCAGCGATTGGCTATTGCGCTGCGTGTCGCGGGTTCGATTTCCGCACGGAATAAATATTTGTATGACCTACAGATAGTTGTTCCGGGTCTGGCTGTATGTGTATGTGCGTTTATATGTCTGTGAACACACCCACGATGCAGGAGAAATTCTTAGTGTGGGAAGACGTTTCTTTAAAAAAAAAACAACAACAAAAATACACAGCAATAGAATATCCCAAATACATGATTATAATAAGTAGTAGTTTGTAATGATTGGTGGTGTGCAATAAAGTGCATTCTATAAGTGTATTATATCTATCTTATCTTCACTTCTGAGGCCATAGGACACTTTAACATCTCCGGCTTCAAAAGTACCCTATGCCTCTCAGTAATGGGTGTAGCTTTCTTTCAGTGAAGTAATTAACGTAAACGTAATCAGTTTTGTACCTCTAGATATTAATTGGGCAGTTTACTGTGCTAAAGAATAAGTTTTATTTAAATTCAACTGTATACCGAACTTCCATATTAGTACGAAAATTTAATCAATATCTTGTCTTGCTTAAATTTACCAAGCGGAATAATGATACGTCTAATGCCAAAATTTTAGACCCAACATTCTAAAGATCCAAAAGCCTAGGACACTGTTGCCCTACTATGACGTGCTAATGCCATCCAATTTCGATGATGTAAACGGGATAGTGCTATTTGCTATGTATAGCTCCGTCTCCCTCTGAGAGCGGAATCATGATCGTTTTAAGACTTCATAGTAGGGCCCTGATAGAACTTCTCCTTGGCTTATCCCATCGATCCAGCCAATACATCAAGGGGATACTAAACCCAGCTATACATCAACACGTCTTGATCCGACGTATCGTTTGACATCCAAAAAGTAATATGTCTCCTCAAGCTGTATATAAAACCTTAGCGAAATGAAACGGGTCCGCTATCAAGCTGCGGCCCGTCAATCTTATTGTCATTCAATTTGAATTTCCGCTTAGGACCGGTTTTTTGTGAGGCCTTACTAGAGGCCATAGGAGGAGCGGATTCAGCTTTGGTACTTGATTCATGTAGGCACAGTAGGTATTTCTTTGATCACAAGTCTATAGCCAGCTGGTAATGGTTATTGTCTATATTGTCAAGCCAATTCTTAAACTAATTAAAAGCAGGGCTTGCCAAGGAAGAACATATTATGACTGACTAGTTAGTAGCATAATAGTAAGGAAGATTGTACAAGAAACTTTTAAGTTACAGTTAATATTTTAAGTATCGCAGAGGCACCCCGTTGAATCTAATTCACTTCTTAGAAGTTAATTTTTTATCGTACAAAATTATTCTTCTACATTAACATAAGTAGCTTAGAAACGGTCACATCCCACGTTGGGCGCCAATTATATATTGTTGGTACTATCATGAAAAACATCTCAACCATAAAACGATAAATAGAAATGGAAATAAAATTAAAATAAGTTTTGGTGATTGTAGATAGTATGTTTTGACAACGTTTTAATGTTAACGCTTGACGAACAGTTTCTTTAGCAAAAACTACTGTGAATTATTTGAAGTTTGTTATTGCTTCATTATTCGTCGTCTATTCCTTCTCCGCCGAACTCCTGGCCCCACATCTAGTCTACCCGAGCCGGGAGGCCGAGAAAAACCTAACATTTGTCACTGCATCGGAATCTGTTGAATTAGACGCTTCAAGGGTTCCCCCGGATGGGAATTTGAGCTTATTTTTTGTTTCTGCTCCATAATATAGAACATTCGAGAACATTCCCTGCGTAATGGCGTTGCTGTATCGCAATAACGTATCTGAAACGAGGGTGGGATGCTTTTTCTCGCTTTACGATTTTTAGTTGATGGCTTGATATGATTCGGTTTAAGGCTGGTATTACGTACGGTTCGGAGTTTCGTTGCTCCCGGAATATTAACTTCGGATTTAGAGGAAAGGGATCGGAAATTTTAACGGTTTTTGCTCCGAGTTATGCCGATATTCTTTTTTGTTGTTTTATTCGTTTTTGTTGATGATTTAGTGGGTTCTATTGGGTTTATTTCTGGAATTAGCTTCATGGTTTTGTTTCTGTGGAAATTACAAATTAAAACTGAAAAGCTTTTCAATAGATATATGTATATAAGATATCTTATTGAGGAATTTCAAAGTAAACCACAAATTGTTTCTCTGAAAATACAAAGTTTTGTTTTATTTAACACGCTTTTAAATTATCGTTTAACTTATGACAATTACACTTTTATCTTACTTGAAAATACAAAGAAACGACATTTAAAGTTCACTAATATCGCCTCCTCAATTATATCCCTTTATTTATCTCTCTACAAGTTTTTATAACAATAAAATGCACAAAATAATCAAAACATCATCCGCCATTGAATCATACGTCACCTCGTTCAACTTTCATTGACAACCTATAGACGCGCGACGCGCGGCAATGAAATATCATTTCATTACATGTATGATATTTGACATTTGGTTTTTACATTGTACTCCACTATTTTGAAAATAACTGGAATGTTTCTCTCCTCGTAAAAATTCAAATGTTATAAGTATGCACAATTTTTGTCATGAAAAGTACCAACCATTATTTTCTTTTTTTATCATTATGTAAAATTTACGCTTAGACAAACAAACAAACTTATAAAAGGCTCTTCACAGGGCTCGGGTCTGCGTCCATCGATACGGGTACACTGACAAAGACGAATGGTTGTCTTCCCTTTAACATGGGAAACGTCGAAACCGAAGACGGTCACGTGTTTGGAAAAAGGATTTAGGCTTGCGAAAATTAATGTGTGGTTTTGTTTCTTCGGTAAATGTAATTCAAGATTTCATTTTACCACTTTGTCGGAGTGATTAATACGAATACCCATACCAAATTTCAACTTTCTCTGAGCTAAACCGTGAGCTGACAGACAGACGGACATGGCGAAACTATAAGGATTACTTGATGACTACGGAACCCTAAAAAAACCACAAACACGTACTTAACGAATTTTTGAAATTTCAAGCACAGTGCTGATTCAAACACAACGTCAAACGCTGATTTTATAAACTTTACTAGGCGCCAACACGCACCGGTGCGTGGTCGGCCCCCCACTTGGGCAGCGCTCCACGCACCGGTGGGTAGCAGCGAATCTAGCTCTAGTTCAGAACTTTTTTAGGTATTATTCTGTAGAGGTATGCGGTACAGAGAGCAAAGTCTCGCAAACCTCCATTGAAAAGGGAGGATCCTCCGACCAGACGGTTGTTGTGTCTGGTGGGCAACTGCCCGATAGTTGATATTTGAACCGTTGTATATTTTCAAATCGCACGGAGATTTGCTTGCGCGATGCAGGATTTCGTTGGTAGTTTGTCGCTGACAGGATAGATGGCGTTGCGGTTCTTTTTGTTGCTGTACAAATTTCACTTCTTAGTTTTTCATGTGGCAGCATTGATGCCGCTACAATTCCTCATTTTATCAAATGGTTATCATTGATAAGAGATGGAACTCTACTAGATTCTGGTTGACTATAATCAGAATTTTAATTCGATTCCAGATTTGACATTAGCTACTGTCATTTTGTGAAATAATGATAACACATATAATAGTATAGTGATGAACACAAAAATCGATAAACAATTAGTGTGTGTGCCATCAGTGTGCAGTTTGTTTTGAGGAGTGGTTCGCTGGAGTCTTACCAAAATTAAGACCAAACTCAATTGTGGTGATGGATAATGCACCTTACCACTCCCGGAAATTGGAAACGGCACCAAAAATGAGCTGGAAAAAATCTGCCATTCAAGATTGGCTTTTAAATAAAAATATTCATTACGAACCAGATATGGTTAAAGCTACGCTTTTAGAACTGATTCCACATAACGAGTCTTTAAATAAGTACGCTGTAGACGAAATGGCAGCACAACATGGGATCACGGTTTTAAGACTGCCCCCTTACCATTGCGAGCTAAACCCTATCGAATTGATATGGGCGCAGGTAAAGGGGCATGTAGCTCAAAATAATAAAACCTTCAAATTGACAGACNAAAAAATTGACAGACGTGAGAAATTTATTTCAGGAAGGCATTCAAAAAATTACGGCTACCGAATGGTCTAAATGCGTATCCCATGTTGTCAAAGAAGAGGAAAAAATGAGTAGGCTAGATATGTTAATTGACAATATCACAGACACATTTATAATAAATGTTACAGAAAGTGACAGCGATAGCGATAGCGATGACGGCGACAATTTATAAAATAAATTATTACCATAATACATCTATCTGTTTTATTTGTCATGTTCCTTCATGATCACATTTTTTTATTTATTTCACACACAATTATAAAAGAAAAGTCTCAGATCGTTAATTAATCGTCAAAACTAAATTATCGGTTCAGAAATATTTAATTTCCTGCTATACTTAGTTTACGAGAGTAAAATTATAAACGAGAAGAATCGATCCGGAAATATTCCATTTCCATATCGAATAATTTCGCAACGTCTCTATTTAGTACTTGTCATAACGTTGCAACACTGAAATTGTCAAATCTGGAATCGAATTAAAATTCCGAGTATAGTATGTGATTTTAATTGTCATTTCAAACAGTAAATGAGGGAATATTCTGTCAGTAAGCGTGCCACGAACGGTAGGCATAGTACTGTCAAACGCAAACTAATTTAGAGAAAATTAATCTTTTACTCACTTTAGTTAATGAGAATCTCTGAATTAATCAGTAACTTATCTATCAAGCTTATCACCCTCTTTCACAGACAACCGCTTTCGTTATAATTACTTTATTTTTAATACATTTTAGAACACTTATTACACGATCCCGAAGTTTTAGCTACAAACAAGGGGCCCAGAGGAGCTTGTAAAAGAAAAGTACATTAATTTTGTAATGAATTTAAGCTGAGGGTCGATAATTAAAATGGGGATTAATGAGCAAAGTGACGGCTTGCAGAATTAACATCTTAGAGTAGGTAATATGGTGGACTAATGGTCATACGAACATATGTGTTCCTGGAGAGTGTGCTGTGCCACTCTTCTTAAATTACTTGAAAATGGTGTCTTACCACACCATTTTCAAGTAATTTTCCAGTGGCGGGCGTTTTTGGCTGATTTCACACTAGCGAGTTCAAAGCGATGCGAGTGCGCGCCGAACACGCCAAGAAGACGCGGCGGGCGCGCAGCGAGTTCGTGGCGTGCTGTGCGTGTTGAACGTGAGTGTACAAAATGTCATCGACGGCGCTATGTGCTGCGCGCCCGCGGCGTCTTCGCGGCGAGCTCACCGAGCGATCGCTGCGAAAGCAGTAGGAAAAAATAGGCTAGATAGATAGAAAGATAAATGAAATCAAACTTTTATCATCTCTGTAACTTGAGACTCAATATATCTTAGACGTCGAAAAAACTACCAATTTAGAACTTGGATTTTAGCATCCCAAAGTCTAAGTAATTAGTTGAAAAAACTACTAGAAAAGTGGATGTCCTGAGTTATCGATCAATTAGACTTTTTAGGCCCTAAGTCCATTATTAAACCCTCCACAAAAAGTTTTTTGAAAGTTGCCCATACATTTTAAGTCAGAGCTTCTTAAGGCAGATATTGGCTTTAGTTACTTATACATGGGTATTTTGAAAAGATAATCCTACTATATAAAATTCTTCCATTACCAAGTGAGTGACTGACAGATAACGCACAGCCGAAACTACTGGTCGTAGAAAGCTCAAATTTGGCATGTAGGTTCCTTGGGGAGCCCTAGGAGGATTTCCCGAAATTCTTACGGGATCGGGAAACAACGGGTCAAATGATGAACATGACGATCCAATCGTCATGTTCATCATTCCGGGATTTTAGAGGAGGTATTATCAACTCTACGTTACTTACTTCCACGAACATTGGGTAAATATAGTCTACCTATTCCGATCTCTAGTCATGATAAATATATAGGTATGGAAAACAGATGTCATGTCTTGCTGAGCCCAAATATCTTAGAAATAAATACTGATAAGGACAGTTGCTACTACTGCAACGTTCCCATAAAAACCCGAAAACTACATACATAATAAAAACAGTTCCCGTTTTAGTGACTCTTAAACAATTTGAGTTTCACGAACATTTTGCATATTAAATCCGATTCAATTTGCGAGTCACTTCATTAGTAATGCTCGCTTGAAGGTATAACGAACCGTAGTCAGTTTGAAACGTTTCATTATTAATTTGTTTAGTTTTATGCTGGCCCAGTACTTTTGTATTTAAAGCAAAGGATGAATTTATAACTTTTCATGCTGAACATCATAAAAGTAAGATTTTTGTTTGTAGGGAATCAGGGTGCGTTTTCACCAGAGATGTGCTCGCTTAGAACCAATAGAATCGCTCTATTTACCTAGCCTTGCTCAGCACTAAGAAAATGAAGCGGTTCTATTAATAATAATAATAATATCTAATATTACAGAAAAATTACACCTAGACACAGAAAAAATGATCATGCTCATCACACAAAGATTTGTCCTGGGTGGGAATCGAACCCACGACCTCCGGTTTAGCAGTCAGGGTCACTAACCACTCGACCAACAGGCCAGTCAAATGCAGCGGTTCTACTGGTTCTTACAAACACCAACGAGGCATCTTTTTCCAAATACAAATATAAAATCCTTTATTTCAATAATACCAGTTACAGGCACTTTTGAATGGTCAAGGTCTGTTAATCAAATAGATACAAGCCAGTTCTGCCGCGCTAGCGACAAGAGCAGCAAGTTGTTCTGCATCTGCCAAAACATACTCACCGACCCTATCTCCAGCACCACAATTGCACGTTCCAAAGAGTAGATCCAATGGAGAAGAACGTGTAAGAAAGGAGTTTCTTACACTTTCTTCTCCATAGGATTTACAATATTTACAAAAAAAAGAAAAACATACAGGGCAGTCTTTGGGGACTGCCGATAGAAGTGAAAACTAAGTAACTTGTGAATTGTATCGTCGAGCTGTTACATTATTATTTTTGAATTTGGAAAGCGTTCGGTGACGATGACGCGAGTTCCATGATTTTTGTTCACCCAAAAAGTACACATATACACAGTATACATATAGCTTATGGAAAGCGTTCGGTGACGATGACGCAAGTTCCATGATATTTGTTCACCCAAAAAGTGCTCAACGCGCCTAAAGAAGCTTTTCACTTCAAAAATCGCAATTTCTATACTATAGATTTTCACGGAACTAATATTTTTCCTAAACGATAAGTTACGACGCAATCTAACTGAAAAAAAAATTGGACCACTGTAAACGGGCCACCCTGCATATGTGGTGCTATTTTGACACAGATGTTATTTTGGCACATTAATTAATGTATTAGGCTCTCCTATTCGTTAATTACTGGAAACCGCTCTATCAATTACAGGTTATCAATAACGATCCACAATAGGGTATTTGACTAAAAAAATCTAATTAGTCCGTTAGATAAATTATCAAAAAGTTGGGCACGTATTTATTCTTTTGTCACGTAAACCAAAAATGAAAACGATACAGGTCGTTGAAAACTCGTGTGACATCACTTACCACTACACTTTTTACTGGAAAGTGACGTTACATGCTCCGACTCCTTATCTTTGATGCGTTTTGTCTTCGTAATATTTTAATGATTTTATTAAATAAAAATATGTCTCCAATATGTTTTTTTAATCTAACTGACGGAAAAAAATATGAATCTATTTAGATTCATATTTTTTTAATCCAGGCTATATCCTATTTTCACACTATCAGAATCACAATATTTACCAATAAATCCATTAACTGCTCAAGTATTCATATGATTCCACTCAACAACAAAATGTCAAAAGCGATGTCACCATTATTTATTAATTTGTATGTTTTATTCGGTGACTAATTGCTATAGGTATTTCGAATTAATTTCAAGCGTTACATTTTGTACAAACGTTTGATTTTAATCACAGATACGCAAAACACTAAATTAATTGCACCTGATTTCTATGTAAAATGGATATGATGACCGATGGTGAATGTCGAATAGAATAATTAATGAATGAAAGTTTTCACTTCGTGGGTCCCATCCACTTCTGGCGTCTCCACGTTGCACCACCACTTCAGAATTTTTCGTCCCTATAGCCAGCCATAATCCCTTAGGCTGTATGCAGGGTGCCTTTTAAAACATTGAATTTCTTTTTGGGGCGAAAAATATGTATTCGAATTAAAAATCACACTGTGTGTATCTGTCCCCGAAAAATGGCAAGCGCTGTGAAATTATAAAATTTAGCGCGAAATTGTATTTTTTTTTTTAATATATTGGAAACTACTGGAATTGGGTGGGATTTATTGTATACAAAACGATTTTTTCATAATATATCGAGGAATTATAGTCTAATCAAGATTTATTACAATCTTACGGAGTCTACAATTTTCCGGTGACAATTTGCCTATCATTTTACCATCCATGCTGGGGTCGGCTTCCAGTCTAGCAGGATGCAGCTGAAAACCAGTATTTTACGTGGCGCGACTGCCTATCTACCCTTCACCTTCAATAACTGAGTAACACGATAATCTACTGCTCCGATGGTCTCGCAGTCGCAAGAACAAGTGTTATTGGGTTTTTCCAATAGGAATTTCTCAGTGCAAGCCCGGAGTTTGGATGTTGGTGGTGTGACACCCCCGTGCCTCGGAAAGCACGTTAAGCCGTTGGTCCTGCGCCAGATCTCTCTCCGGTCGTGTTGTGTTGCCGTCCCATCGGAATATGAGAGTTATGGAAGAAGGAGTGCATCTGTGTTTGCGCACACACTTGTGCACTATAATATGTACCGCGATGGTAGTCTCGGTTAAGATTGACTGCCACGGCCGAAATCGGTCAGGAGGACTATATAACACGATAATACCCCTTAGCAAGACTGGTTTCCAAATTTCCTGGCTTCAGACTTTCCGTAACGACTTTAAACCTTTTGAACGCCTGAGCATAAACGCATCGGCGTGCCCCCAACGCCAAGTCACAAATTCGCCGTACTTTTTGTCACATGTTTGTGACGTTTGGCGTAAATAGCACGAGCTTGCTTGTCATGTATACGTGACAATAGCGTTCAAAAAGTTAATATTTAACTTCCTCCCCCTCTTGCACCCTGTAAGTATACTTCAGCAATATCTAACCTATTTTATTCTAGTCAGTTCCTCAGAATTAACTGTACGAATTTTGATATAACTTAATTGCTAATTAGTATAAAAGTTGAAGCGCCGTTGCTGACATTAACTTCGGAACAGACAAAACAATTATTGTATTAGTAGAAGTTTTGCTCAGTATTTGTGTATAAAAGTAAACGTTTTCAGTGCTCACACTTGGCTGAATGTTATGCTGACTTTCGGCATTTCAGTATTTCTGTTTGACTCCGAGATGTTTGGAAGTTAAATTAATGTTGATAACGTTTGTCTTTTATAAAATATTTTACAGTTACTTGTTCTTATAGCGAGGGATTTAACATTATTACTGGCCTAATGTGGTGTACAATTGTATGCCAGCTATTCCTAGACTGTAAAATAATTCAATTAGGTTTCAATAAAATAATCTCAAAAAATTGTTAATATTTTTTTATTTTGTTAATAGGCCGGAGAACATAGTGAACTGCAAAAAAGCAAAAATATTATTTTAAAATAAAAGTTGTATTTTCAGCATATTGTCTCTTCCACACGATGTCTACATCTCTTTTATTCGACTCTCCTGTCGCAGGTATGCTGGAAGAGATTTTTTAGAAATAAGCATCACCTTTGTAACTATTTTTCTGTTCCCCTCTTCTTATGTATTTGTTAAATGTGTGTACATGAACTGTTAAAAAAAATGGAAAATGTATCTACGAACGACTCAATAAGTTATTTGGCTAATACATTTAAATTACAATATAGTTACAATCACATATCACATGAGGAGCTCGTGGCTAAAGAATAACAGCCGCACGGGTCGATCTTCAAGGATAAGCAACGATTGCCAAGGTTGTTCTATGGATGGGCGACCATCTTGACATACCGAGTTTCCTCCGTGCCTTGGAAAGCACGTTAAGCCGTTGGTCCCAGCTGTCATTTGCAGATCTTTGGCAGTCGTTACGGATTTTCAGAAGCCAGTCAATCTGACACCAGTCTTGCCAAGAACTGCCGTGTTACCTAGTTAATGGGTTGTGGAGGTCTGGTAGGCAGCCGCTTCACGTTAAATACTGGCGTTAAACACATATTCAGCTGAATCCGGTTTGACTGGAAGCCGACCCCAGCATGGTTGGGAAAAGGCTAGGCAGATGATGATAGTAAAAATCACATAGAATCTTGTAATGTAAACCTCATTTGCTTATTATTTTAATCTTATATTAGTAGTCCGGAGAAAAAACAAAGTAGGTACTAACCGTTAAAAATAGAGCTTTTATTAAGCTCTAATTTTGAAATAATTGTTGTTGTTGTTTTAATTTCGTTTAAAATCATGTCAATGTATTTCAATTTATTTTATTCCAACTTATAATGTAATTTTCACATCAATTATTATTTAATTTAATTAAATTTTTATCTGGTTTACTCGTTCACGTTCTAAGTTATTAATTTAATTTTCACATTACATTCACTTATATTTTTATGAATCTGTTGTAATTTAATAATTAATGGATTTACCACTGTTTTTTTGTGCTAGCGGTGTTAACCTATAATTTATAATTAATGGTTGCACCCGCAATTGTACTCTATTATAAATAACAATCTGATAATGTACTGTTTTAAACAATTGTTGGTTATCCTGAATAAAAATAAATAAATAAATAATTACTACGTCACCTGGGATACACTACAATCTAGATTTGCTTGGAGATTTCAGTCCAAACTACAGTAATTAAGTTGGCACTGTATCGGTGATTTAGTTCCGACACGATGCCTTGCGCCCATTATTAATCTTCGGATAGATTGAGGGCGGAATTGAGACGCCTGTGGTTACGAGGTTCGGATACTGCTACCGGACGATGGGCTATAGTATCTGTATGTGTGTTGTGTTTCTGTTTGTCTGCACTATTATAATATCGGGCTATCCAATTCCTACATTTGCAATCACCATCATCCGCAGCTCGACTTCGTGTATTGCTGACTGGCCTCTCTTTTCTTGTGCTTGTCCCCACGGTCTTATTTGCAGTACCTACTATAAATTAGGTAGCTGTCAATTAATCGGCCTTTCTAGTTCGATCCAGCCCGTTCCTAGCTGTCGTCCCCCTAGTGACGCCCTAAGCCGAGGCGTATCCCACAGGAGGTGCTCTTAGCGTATAGTCGCTTAGTTTGTTTGTTCTATCCGTGGCTGGAAGCTTTAATATTTATATTAAGGCCACCCCAGGCAAGCCCGGTTAAGTAGTCGACAACCTCACTTAATTAAAAAACAAAAAAAGGCCTTTTCCCACCTATTATGAGGTCGGCTTCCAGTATAACCAGATGCAACTGAATGCCAGTATTTTACATGGAACTGCCTATTTGAAATAAATAACCCACTTACTACGAAACTTATTTAGTGACTTATGTGGTGTACATAATAAAGATTATTTTATTCTATTCCATTGCTACACTTTACATCGCATACGTCTAATAACACCACGTACCATTTTTAAAAAACACAGAAGGCATCCTCGACCCCACTACGAGTAAATAATCGCTGGCCAAATTTTTGAAATATTTAATAATTTAAATGAAAAAAACACTAGTATTTTACCTAGAACGACTGCCTATTTGATATAAATAACCCACTTACTACAAAACACGATAAACCATAACTAAAAAAAACCGGCCAAGTGCGTATATATTAATATTTATCGGCTATTTTTTTAACATGTTACTTCAAAATTCTTCTCTCTCCTCAATTAGCCTTCTCATAGGTTTTCCTATAATCTATAGGATTTTCTTAAATAACTGCAGATTGTTTTATTTTTAATTATTAAAAAATACTTTTGAGACCCTTACAAAGAGCTCTTTTTATTTGTGTCACACGGTACAGTCTGAAAAACATTTTTATTTTATTTTCTAAGTTTTCCCCAAAAGTGATTCAAAATTTTATTTATTTTCGTACTAGTTAGGGTCACAGGTTATATGTGTACCAAATTCCAACTGAATCGATCCAGTAGATTCGGAGAAAATCGACTGTGCCAGACGAACACACAGACCGACAGATAGACGGACAGACAACCGAATGATCCTATAAGGGTTCCGTTTTTCCATATAGAGGTACGGAACCCTAAAACTAACTAACGTTTTGTGTCAGTTTTAATAAAAGTAAGTTAACTGGAATTTTATCACCACCATGTGGTAGGAGATATCGGAGAGCAAATGTTAAAATCAAAGTCAAAATCAAAAGTCATTAATTCAAATTAGACTGAGTGCCAGCACTTTTTGAACGTCAAAGTTCTACATAAAGGCAGTCCCCCAAAGCGCCCGCCCGTCACCACTTCCTAGTGTTATAGCTGGGAAGAAGAAGTGGCACAACAAACTCCGCAGCAACACATCTGTCTATTAAGTTTTAAAAACTTGAATTTATACAGTAGTATGCAAAGTATTTTACAATGCATGATACAGAAAAATAAAATATTCAAACTGTGAATCAAATTACATTAAATTAATTGACACTTGGAAGCTAGTACACTCCACGTTAAAATGTAGACCCAAGTGACACGGGGGTACAATGATGAAAGCGCATTACGTTTTGTTGAATTTAGATCTATTTATTATGATGATATCTGAAGTCTATAAGAGTACCACTTCCAATTCTATTACAACTTTATGAATTTACCTACGCCTTTCTATCAACAGCTTGTGATTCATAAATCATATTGTATCTGTTCCATGAATGAAGCTTGTCATAAATTTGAACTATAACACCTTTCCTTTTTGGTATCTATAGAATCGGTAGAAAAGTTAAATAAAACCTATTTCGATATCGAACTAATACAATTAAGCAGATCTGTTCCAACCTTCCAACCTACGCAATTACAGGCACAAAATTTCAATTTCAAAATAAATAATGACACGACAACCAATCATTTGAAATTGGACCTTGTAACTCGGTGCGAAGTAACATTTTTCATTGAAACTGTTGTAAATTTTCTACCAAAGTTATTGTAGCCGTTTGTTTATAAAACAAACAAAAGCGGGAACTTATCGGGAATAAATGAGAGCAATCGGTTAAACTGTGATCGTAAACAAGGTGGGTTTGGAACTCGAGTGTGGGGTACACGGGTACCCGGGAACTTGCTTTGTAAATTAAAAATTGTAGTAAATTGGTTTTGTGAGTTGTGTGTCGCCTGCGTTTCTTTGTTTTGTGGAGCGAGCGATTGTGCAAAGGTTTCGAACACTTTGTATGAGAATGTTCGTTTATTGTATGTTTGTATTTCTTTTAGTGTTCGATGTTTCCTTTGGGATAGGTCGTCGAGTTATTTGGTTAATTGTGAAGTAGCATATGTGTTTTTCGCTTTTGGTTTGTGATGTTTGGCAGTGCTACTGTGTTTTCTATCTCCAAAAATCACATAGATATCGCATTAAATAAGTTAGATTGTGTATTGCAATCAGTGTTCGAGTTTTCATTAGTATTTTAAAAGTTTTACTAAAACACTGATCCTCATTCCTACTATCCAATCCTTACGTCTTTTAAATGCTCGCTTTTAGCGACAAGGCCGTTTCTACATTTATCTTTTCTGTAACTTATATGGTGTACATCACCATCATCGGGTCAGCTTCCAGTCAAACCGGATTCAGTTGAATACCAGTGTTTTACGTGGAGCGACTGAAAGAAAGAAAGAAAGAAAGAAAATTGCATTTATTGGCACACTAATAAAATAATAATTTTAAAAAAAAATCACCTTACAAATAGAAAATATCAAAACTTAAGTACATATAGCAATATTGTGCCAAAAGGGCCTCAGCTCAGCATAATGTTAGGTGGCAATAGTAGTTATTACCACCTAACGCTGATTTTCAGCTGCAGCCCACGGGTATCATACGCTCGAACGCGCAGTAGACATATAAATAAAAAATAAAAAAGTAAAAAAAGTGAAGTGATAGGTTCGGACAGCCTACCAGACCTCCACAACCCATTAACTGGGTTCTACGGTACTTCTTGCCAAGACTGGAGTCAGATTTTCTGGCTTCTGACAATTCGTAACGACTGCCAAAGATCTGACATCTTATATAATATATCTTGGGACAACTCACACACGGTCATCCGATCCCAAACTAGGTAGAGCCTGTGCAACCAGACAACTGATAAACATACTTATATATACACTTCTCATCAAAAAAATCGAAACACCTCGCAGTTTATGATTTGATAAGGATTATCAGAAAAATGTGTATATTTAGGAATAAATGTAAAATGTCATTTAATAGTGAGTAGTATGAGGTTTTTAAATCCTAATGTTAATGTTCTAAATTCAAATTAAGTCTTCATAGGTTTCGTATTTTGTATAATGAGTAATTTTTACCCTGTATGGAATATGAAGGAAATGGGTAAAACAACACGCGTAAATGAAAAAAAATGTAAGAAACGTTTATTTAATAACTTGTATTCCCTCCGCGAGCTCTTATTACTGCTTCCATACGGTTCTTCATCGATCGGATGAGAGTCACGATCACATGTTGTGGTATATTATCCCATTCCTCTTGGATTGCATTTTGCAGCTGGCTAAGTGTTTCTGGGGCTGGATCTCTTGCTCGAATTCGTCTCTTTAATTCATCCCATAGATGTTCAATGGGATTCATGTCCGGGCTTCTTGCTGGCCATACCATAATGGAGATACCGACTTCGGTAAGATAATCTCGTACGACGCCCGCGGTGTGAGCTCTAGCATTGTCGTGCATGAATATGAAGTCGTTGCCAATAAAATGTGCATAGGGCATCACATGAGGTTCAAGACACTGTTCGATGTACCGATGAGAGTTTAGTGCAGGCAGCCGTGGCCCAGATACAAAGGCAAGTTCTGTCTTACCGTCGGCGCTGATTCCTCCCCAAACCGTCCACGAACCGCCACCATAGCTGACCTTTTCTTCAATGCAGCATTGTGCAAAGCGTTCTCCATCTCTTCTGTAGACCTTGTTCCTTCCGTCGTTACCATACAGCATAATTTTACACTCATCAGAAAACAGTACTTTGCTCCACTGAAGGTATGACCAAGTTAGGTGCTCGCGTGCAAAGTTAAGGCGCGCTCTTCGATGGTCTGCAGTTAATTTCGGCCCATTCGCTGGCTTATGCGGTGCCAATCCGCGTTCCTTCAACCTTCTTCTTATTGTAGAGTCACTTACAGCTACTCTTCGTACAACGCGAAGCTGCTGCTGCAGTTGAAAAGCGTTAAGGCGTCGATTTCGTAAAGAGGTTGTTACAATAAATCGATCATCTCGCTCAGAAGTGACCCGATTCCTGCCAGATCCTGAACGGCGCGTGAACGAACCAGTCTCCCGATAGCGTTTGTAGACTCTATGAACAGATGATAAGCTTAGATGCAATCTTGCAGCCACAACACGCTGACTAAGTCCAGAATCCAGCAATGCCACCACTTGGGCGGCTTCTGCGGGCGAAGTATCCATATGTTTTAGAAAAAAAAGTTTTTTCAGACGTCCCAAAGTCACAGTAAATGAAATAAGAAACAAAAAGTTTAAAGACAAGCGCTAATTTTAGTTTTTAAACGAGAAACGTACTCCAACCCTAAATACACATTTGTCTCAAAACAGTGATTAATTTCATTTATAGGATAAACAAATGAAATTCTAATTTCGAATTTTGATTTTTTTCTTCTTACTGTAATGACCAAACTGCCAGCTACACAATAATGTTTTTTTTTTCATGGAATTAATTCTCTTTTGTAAAAAATTAGGACAAAAACAATAAAAACGAAAGTGTTTCGATTTTTTTGATGAGAAGTGTATATTTCTAAATACGTTCATACTATAGACAAATTAGACCCAGACACAGAACAAGTGATCATGCTTATTACACAAAGATTTGTCCTGGGTGGGAATCAAACCCACGACCTCCGGTTTAGCAGTCAGGGTCACTAACCGCTCGACCAACATGCCAGCCAGGTCAGTATATGGTGTACATAATAAAGACTATTCTATTCTATTCCATTGCCACACTACATCGCACACGTCAAATAACACCACGTTCCATTTTCAAAAAAACACAAAGGGCATCCTCGAAACTACGAGTAGGTGTCAAGTAGATCCGGAAACTTTGTAGATTATCGCTGGCCAACATTTTGAAACTTTTAATAATGTAAGTGAAAAAAAAAAGTTAAACTTGAGCAATAATTCAAGTGCTGCGGTACAGGTGTTTGTAACGGCCCCCAAATGATTCAGTCGCGAACTTGTAAATTGTTCAAATTTTTCTACTTGAACTTATTAAGGCTTTATTAGGTGAAAAGGTCTTCAATTGGTTTTGTTGTGCTTTTGTTTTAAGTGTGTTTGAAGATTGATACTTTTACAGGTGTATTTTTTACTTAATTATTCTTGATTTGGTGGTGATTTTGCTTGAATACACTTAGGTGGAGTAAGCTTGAAGTGAACGCTTACTCAACTTTGATTGGATGTGTTGACAGTTCGCTTCATGTCAACTTCTCCTGAATTCACGATGAGAATTTAACAGAATAGCATTAATGGGTGTACATCTAAATAAGGGGTTTACTGATTTGATTTAAACAATAATAGTTTTTTTAACATTCAACAACGTAGAAGCTTAAGCGGACTTAGAAGGATTTTTTGACGTGACGTCTAATAAATCGATGAACGCCGGCTGCACGCACGAAAAAGGATGACTCATTGTAACGTTACGATCATTTCATCAGTGTTTTGTTATGACGTTGTCACGTTAAACTATCGTCCGTAAACCGACTTTACAGACAGTCATTTTTTTTATTATAAACTAGAGTTCCTTAAATCAAATCGAACTGTTCTCATTAAATCTCATGGTACAACCTAAAAATCGAAATCACTGACAAATATTACCATTTCAACCCCAAAAAAGCCTCGATTTGGCAACAGTCGGGGGTGAATTATAAAAAACAACCGATTCCGTGTTACTTCGCTGGCTTCCTTCCATTTCCATTAGTGGATGTTTAGCCAAAGTGTTTCCCAAACTTGCTCCCATTAGGAACAAGTCCTTTTTGTCTTTGCCCCCAAAGTCTTTTTTTCATTTGCTGGATCCCCCTCTTCGGCCGTTAAGTGGATTTTTTCTTATGCAAGTTGCGAGAGTGACTAGTGTCCAAGTTCTGCTGGTTCGTTGTGATTGTATCTGTCACCGGAAAATTGCAGACTCCGTAAGATTATAATACATCTTTATTAGATTATCATGAAAAAATCATTTTGTATACAATAAATCCCATCCAAATTCAATAGTTTCCAATATATCCATGTTTTATTAAGAAAAATAGTCACAATTTCACGCGATATTTTACAATCTTACAGCGTTTGCAATTTTCCGGTGACATATCCAAGTCTTGTTTTTGGGGCAAGGAACTGATATTTTAGTATTTCTTTAGTGTGTCATAATTTCAGTTCTGTAGACATTATATCAATTCTGTGTTTTGACATTATTTTTTGATTATTTTTTTACCTAGTAATTGTAGTAGACAATTGTGATAGTTCATTCTAATATCTTATGTTGTTGATTGATGAAGACTTGACATTTAATTAATTTAAATATAATAAATTTAATATATCCAAATTAAGATGACACATTGATAATTTGTGTTCTTCTTTTGTTTTGAACATGGCTTTTTACCTGAAATAAATGAATTTAATTTTAAAAATTTTATTTATTTATTAACGGCACATTTAAAAATGTACAATTAAATTCCCGATAATAATAATACGAACGTTTATGTTTTAAGCTCACCTCCACAGTTTAGTAGGGAAATAGCTTCCTTAAAATTCTATAAACTTTATGTAGAATTTTATGGAAACTCTTCCACTATATTACCTTCTGACATTATATTATAAAAAAGGAGAAATGTTGAGTTTTTAATGAGTTTTAAACGATAACCATTTTTACGAGTCAAAGAAATTGGCTGACGATGACCTGGATTTAACGTAAGATGTCTTTTGTTACCTTTCATGTTACGTTTCTATAGCAGGATGAATGTTTTTTTTTTAAACAAACGTTGCCCCATACTAGGTATTTCGAATCTATTTCACTATAGTACCTTCTGACATTATATTATAAAAAAGGAGAAATCATAAGTTCCGTAGCCAAAGGGTAAAACGGGATCCTATTACTAAGACTCCGCTGTCCATCCGTCTGTCTATCTGTCCGTCTGTCACCAGGCTGTATCTCATGAACCGTGATAGTTAGACAGTTGTTTTCACAGGTGATGTATTTCTGTTGCCACTTTAACAACAAATTCTAAAAAACAGAATAAAATAAATATTTAAGGGGCTCCCATACAACAGTTGCCGTTTTTATAGATAATGGTACGGAACCGCACTCGGGCCGCAAACGGACTCGCACTTGGGCGGTTTTTTTTTTGTATAATATCATTGAGCAAGATGGAATTCACATTGGACCCGAAGTTTAACCCTTCGGGTCAGATTCTGTGAACGTCACAGTTCTTAGCTATACGAAGGTAGCAAGTGTCTGAAGTAAGGTTAAAAATATGACACAAAAATAACACAGCAAAAAAAAAACACAATTTCTTTTGTAAGCGAAACAACAATTTACATCAAAATTATCTCTTCAACCTCCACAAGGTGCTCTTTATACCTAAAACGTAATAGTTTCCTACCTAACGATAGGCTGGCTCAAAGACCGCCGGTTTACCCTGACCTACTCTCCATTTTAGCCTGATAATACCCTTTATAATTCAGCCGTTAGGCGCTAGTCTTTTATTCATCAGGCAAGCCTACCCTGTTTGGACTGTATGTCTTAATATTGTCGCTAAATACGGGATAAAGGTTACGTAGCCTATCTTATTATATTGTGTCTAGCTAGGAGGAACATTTTCGTCCTCATTTTGTGATGATTTTGGACTGTGGGCCTCAATCACGCCCGATGGAAAGCGATGGGCGAGTTCTTTGATGGAGCGAGCGTGCCCAGAAGATGCCTGTTCAGTCTGGCTTCGAAGGCAGACGGGTTAAATGAGGAAGGGATCACAGAAGCTGGCAGAGAGTTCCACGCTTTGGCTGTGCGAATAATAAATGCGCTTAGATATTATTTGGGATATCGACCAAGTGCGGATTGTACCCAGCGGTACGTCTGGTTTTCCGGTTGTAAAAAGCTTAAAAATCACGAAAGACAATTTATAGTTAGCGTATTATTTATTTATTTTTAAATACAATTAATCTCTTTAGACTTAAGCAAAGAACACAATTAGAACTTTGTAGTCTGACTCAGCATGCCAGATGAGATTCAATCAACGTTCTATTAACAGTTGGTCCTTACAGGTTAAGTTGAAATCGAGTTAATGTAGTATTCTTTCAATTTGCGCATTATATTTTTAGTATCCATTTTGGGTAAAGGAAGTGCTTAATTGCATACATTAACTACTACTACTACTTGATAGACAGATGAGTTTCTGGGGACTTTGCTGCGCCGTTCCTTCTTCCGTGGTGACAAGAGGGCGTTTTGGAGGACTAACTTCATGTTATAAGGGCTAACTCTTAGCCTGGTTTGTATTGATTTTCATTTTCATAATTATGTATTTAATTCTTTTGTTAGGTATTCAGCCAATTTTCAAACAAGAGGGTTGTGAACAAGGGGAAATCAATCAAAGTTATACTTGGGATCGGCAACGTGTCACTGGCAGCAAACACTAATCCTATAAATTCTAGACTTTTCCCACTTTCGGAACAAACTCTACTTTAACTAGAAAACCTGTCAAGCTTTCGTATTGAAGTAAGGGTTTGACACGGCCTTGGCTGCTAATTTTCAACCGGCCCATAGACAATCATCTTCCTGCCCTTATTCCATGTTACTTGGAGTCGGTGCAATATGACTTTTTCTTCCATTCTGTCCTGTCAGCCGTCACGCTATCACTAACTCCCTTTTCTTTCATATCACTCCTAACACAATCCATCCATCTTATCTTTGGCCTCTCGCTCCCTTTCCATCCATCCACATTTATATTCATAACTCTTTGACGGCCTGTCTCAATAACGTTTCTATCTTTGACCAACTGTCAAATTAGCTACCAACAGCAGCTGAAACGTCATGTTTGCCTTTCAATCATGACGTTTCAGCTACTGTTGGTAGCTCATTTGACAGTTGGTTAAAGGTAGATACGTTATTGAAACATACCGTTAGTTACATGCATTTCATTACTCCTCTTCACATGACCATACCAGGCTAATAGACAATCGTTTCTGCTAATAGTATGCCACTTGTATGGGCTCTTAGTATTTTTTAATTATCTGTCACTATAATTTATACACTATGAATGCGCTATCATGTCAAAGTTAGGATAAACATAAATCTATACACGAAAACAAAAACACAAACGCAAAATAGGACTACAATTAATATATTTCCAATTTATTCTTTCCCATTTTATAGAATCCCACTAAACTTACTTCTGTTCCTCATTTTTTTTTTCATTGTTCCTTTCCATGAAGTAATTAATTCAAAAATAGAATTTTCATTACTTTTTGCAAAGAGAACATTTGAGTTATTACTTTTTTCATTGAGTGGGCCGCATCTTGACTTTGAAATAGTTTATTTTTTGTAATAAATTAAAGCTATCAAGTTTTATCCACGGCTTTCCAATTTCGTTTGATAAGTATTCATCATTGAATATTTTGATAATGTTTTCTTGGAACTCCGAAGGTAAAAATTTGTAATGAATTTCGTTACTGATTGATGTTCAATCTTAAAATATTTTCTACTCTCTTTGTTGTCTTGTCACGTAGCTCAAAAACAACAAATTTCTTAACACAGGTTCCCTGCTTTATCTAATGACATTATTAAAAGGTAACATTGTTTTTTAATATGTCTTTTTTTTAAGGATGAGAAATTATCAATGACTTCTTCCGCTCTGGGTGGAGCGGAAGGGCGTGTCAAATTCTTACTGACTTACTACTCATCAGTGTTCCTTCTTAAGCCCTTTGCGTTCCAGGGCCGCGGTGACCCTTTCGAACAAATACCGCAACTTTTTTTATATAGGTATGTGTAAAGTAAATCATGGTAGTTAGTCTCCCTTTTCTAGTCCCGCTATGCTCGACTTGTAAAATACATACTAAAAAGGTTCATCATCATCATCATTTCAGTAGCGAAATCATCCACTGCCTCCCCTAGTGTCTCCACAACAACCGGTCCTGTGCGTTTCGCATCCATCGGCTATCCGCGACTCTCACCATGTCATCGGTACACCTTAACCACGAAACTTTTTAGCTAGTATTTTTCGAGTCAAGCATAGAGGGACTAAAGCATAAGGGGACTATCCGAATTATGAAAACACTGATCCGATTCCGAAAATTCTTTCATTGTGATGAAGCCATATTATTTATATTACTGCCCTTATATCCTTTTCATCCCATAAAAATTTACGGTTCCTGTAGAACAGGTAAGCTGCAGGCTTGTATTTTAAACTAATCATAATAGTTCTTGCCTAACTTTTGACGTGACAACGTCTAATAAATCAATAAACGCCGGCTGCACGCACGAAAAAGGATGACTCAATGTAACGTTACGCTCATTGTAACGTTACGATCATTTCATCAATGTTCTATTATGACGTTGTCACGTTAAACTATCGTTCGTAAACCGACTTACAGACAACCTATTTTTTATTTAAGTTTAACACATTTCTTTAAACAAAACTATTCATCAAATCAAACTTCACCATATTCAAGTCAATGTTCTATGCAAGGCGAGGTATAAGAGTAATGAGCGGAGATTCCTGCGTTTACGTCGCCACATAGCCTGGAACAATAACGTCTCATGATTAATGTGCAGCCCCAGGGTAGAACTGTGGTACAGTAGTACGGTGGCACTGCCTCCGCATTGGTGATAAAGAACATACTTAGGATACGCTGTGTATATGGATGGAGAATTGTATGGGAAATAAATAGTTAACAGGAGTTTCTTCATGTCTTTTGTCTTTAAAGTTGGGAAATACAAGATTATGTCATTTGACTTTGAAACAATAAATTAAATTGTTGTTTTTTGTTTGACCGACGAAAAAGGAGAGAATTTATTGCACTATTCAAATTAAATGCATGCAGTATATTTTTAACTTTCATTTTTCATCTGAAGATTTATTATACAGCTTGTAAAAATTATAAATCTATGATTACTATTTCCAACGATAACGTTCAATGAGAGGTTGTGGACGTCTATAGTTATCTGAATAAATAGATAAATAATAATAACAATGATTAATCATCCGAAATTAATACGAATAACTAAAATTTCAAAAAGTATTTATAAATATAACAAAAAATATTGTCAGTCTTTGAAAAAATACTCCTCCATTTTACAACACGAGGTATAAAATCTGTCAAAACTTGTGAAGTAACTTAGTTTCTGTCACCAGCGCAGTGCATACTAAGCATTGGCCGAACGTACCAAAAATTGTCAAATACGTGTCGCGATTTGAATACAGCTAAACAACCGTCAATCTTGGTTTAAAGACAGACTAATATTATAGTTTTGTGAAAAAGCAGCTTAATATATCCATCCATTATTACTTATACTACTTACTGCGAAAGTAACTCTGTGTCTATCTTTCAATTTGTCTGTATATTTGTTTTCTCTTCACGTCTATACGGCTGAACGGATTAAGATGAAACTTGGCACACGTGTAGACCAAGTCTTGGAATTGAACATAGAATATTGTTACGCGCCAGAATTAAAGCCGGGTACATAACGACATTAATAACTACTAGCGCCATCTAGTATCGAGTAGCAGAACTAGCACTACAAGACCCTTCTAGACTTTTCTATGATAGAACATTCTAGGTTTCATTCTGGTCAGTCGGGACCGGTATTTACGCGATCTTTTTAGATGTTACTAAAGTAGAAAGTTCTGGAATTAACTGACCTATATAAGGACAGCTTAGCCCGCGATCGAATCAGTATTGGATTTGCGATACGAGCGAATGCTTTGAAAGCGATCTTCAAGTGCGATTAAAGTGATCAGTAGTGCAATTGTGTTTTATAATTAGTGAATTTAAAGTTGCAATTAGTATTGTTCAAATAAAGTGTGTATTTTTGGTTATTAAATCGGCTGTTTTTATTGTCATGAACCTAAGCTCGTTACAATATTTTTCATTCCGAGTTCTCTTGGGATCATGTTTAGTTTTCACGTAGGCAAAGCTGCTGGCAGAACGTAGCTCTCATATAAATAAAATACTGTTACATTATTACAGCTGAAAGACGTCCACTGCTGGGCAGGGGTCAACCCCAAAGCCTCACCATATTGACCCATCCTGAGCTTCTCGCAACCAGCAGACTCTCGCGCCCTTCACCAGGTCTATTTTCATCTTTTGCGAGATCTATACTAATTAACTTAGTAAGCCTATAAAGTCACTTTTCAAAACTGGCAAAACAAATGTAATAATAATAATAATATGTAATAATAATATGTTGGGACAACTCACACACGGTCATCCGATCCCAAACTAGGCAGAGCCTGTGCTATGGCAACCAGACAACTGATAAACATACTTATATATTTCTAAATACATACATATTATAGACAAATTACACCCAGACACAGAACAAATGATCATGCTCATCACACAAAGATTTGTTCACTTAAATTAATGTGTATTTAAAATGTAAATGTCGCCTAATCATCATCTGCCTAGCCTTTTCCAACTATATGCGGGTCGGCTTCCAATCAAATCAAATCGAATATTTCGAACTTTTTTCGAATCGAACTTTTTTTTTTAATTCTTTATTGTACACCATAACAGCTTATATTAATTCAGTGATTTTAATAGTTCACGTACAAAGGCGAGTTTAACTCAAAAATGAGTTTTCTACCAGCAAACCTTTGAGTGATAGAGAGAGATCACAATAGAGGGTAGGATCCATTGCACAAATTTTACAATGCAACATTTTTAATCATACATAAATATACCTACATACAAAAACATATAAATATATACATACATATCCACAAATATGATGTCATTGCAAAAAGAAATGCTCTCTAACTTTATATCAGTATTTTAAAATTACACTTTACAATGAGCTTACGTGCGTAGCCGTCCAAGTTATCGCTTCGATACTATACATTCATGGATCTTCTCTTACACAAATCTCGCAGCGCATACTAAATATGTCCCTTCCACCAAAGATTGTCAAACACGTGTCGCCGTTAAGCGACAGTTAATCTTAGTTTAACGCGAGCGTGCCTCGATTCTGGTATAATTACAAGTCATGCACTTGCATAAAATGTAGCGTGTTTGCTTGATCTCGTGATGAACTGGCTGCTGGCTGGTTTTTGGTAAGTTTCACTGTAATGTAGATTAGTAAATTTAATGAGTAAAATCCAAAGAGATTCATGTCTCTACATAAAACTTTTGGAACTTTTCAGAGGAATGTAGATTAGTATTTTAATGTCGAATAGGATTTATTACGTTAAAGACTTATTACGTAAAAAATGACAACTACATAGATTTTTTTTTCAATGACGCCTGTATGTCTCGGTATAATAAAAAATAACAATAGGCTAAAACGTACATTTGTTACAGTTCCTCCAAAATGGACGACCAGTAACTTTCACCTACTACTTGTACTCAGTCAGTAATTAAAGCAAGAGTAATCAGCAGAGATCGGAATGAATAGGTAGACTATATATACCTAATGTTTGTGGAAATAAGTAACTTAGAGTTGATAATACCTCCTTTAAAATCCCGGAATCATAAACATGACGATTGTAACCCGGGATTTAAAAAATTGCAAACTACTTATTGCGCTTTGAAAACATTTTAACAAAATTATTATATTGAAGAATCTTATTATGTTTTAAGAGTTCCGTACCCAAAAAATTTGACATATTTCTAGCACGATCTCTTTTCTCATCAGGCAAAATTGGGGATGGAGCTGGCCCATAACAAAAAAATAACTTAAATTTAATTTAAATTTTACGAAAACTTCACCAACTAATTTCATAATAATTAATCATAAACCGAAAATGATCAAGAAATTTAGAAAGCTGTCCAGCCCTCATTCCTATGATTTACGTGCCAATATCGTATATCGCTTTCAAGAAGCCGAAATAACTGAATAATTAGTGAAAAACACCCGCGGCGTTAAAAGCAAATAAGTTTTGTAATAAATTTTAATAAAACTGTAACCTGAAACTCCATTATTCAGCTGAAGGGAGTCGGTGTCTGTCTGATAAAGGCCTGTTCAGACAAGGCCAGTTTTAAAATAATATTTTGTTATGAAATGGAACGTTTTAATAAAATGTTCGTTACGTAGTTGTCTGACAGGTCAGTCGAGTAAAGTTCTGTGTGCTGTCACATAAAATAATAGCACCATCCCATCTCTTCCCGTGGCTGTCGTAAGAGGCGACTAAGGGACCCATCAGAGAATGGGCAGCAGCATTCTCTGTGCATTGCAACAGCTACACTGCGATTGACAACCAAATCCCCCCACCCCCTTTGGGGGAGGCCCATGTTCAGCAGTGGACATCTTTTGGGTCATATAATGATGATGATGAGTCGAGTAACGCAAGGCTACGAGCTATATTTGTTTTTTTTTTTTATATTTTATGTATTTTAATACCACGCGACGATCGTAAATAAAAAAAAAATGGCTGTCTGTAAAGTCGGTTTACGGACGATAGTTTAACGTGACAACGTCATAACAAAACATTTATGAAATTATCGTAACGTTACAATGAGCATAACGTTACAATGAGTCATCCTTTTTCGTGCGTGCAGCCGGCGTTCATCGATTTATTAGACGTTGTCACGTCAACGACAAGTTTTCTATTTGCATTTTCTATACAAAGGCATCGTGAAAGCTCCATCTTTCTGACTTACCAAACTGACTCAACCATTTTAAAGTGTCTAATGGTAAAGCTCAAAATAATGGAGTGACTTAAATTGAAATAAATGTCTGAAATAATTTTTTTTTTACTGATAGAAACTCTATCTTAAAGCTTACGATTATATAATGTAATTAACCTTAATCGAAGATTTTGAGAGGAGCTCGTGACTAAAGAATATCAGCCGCACGGGTCGATCAAGGTTAAGCAACGCTTGCCAAGGTTGGTCTGCGGATATGTGACCATTTTGACATATCGAGTTTCCTCCGTGCCTCGGAAAGCACGTTAAGCCATTGGTCCCGGCTATCATTTGAAGATCTTTGGCAGTCGTTACGGATTGTCAGAAGCCAGTAAATCTGACACCAGTCTTGCCAAGGAGTACCGTGTTATCCAGTTAATGGGTTGTGGAGGTCTGGTAGGCAGCCGCTCCTCGTAAAATACTGGTATTCAGCTGAATCCGGTTTGACTGGAAACCGACCCCAATATAGTCGGGAAAAAGTCTAGGCAGATGATGAATGTAATGAACCTTAATAAGATAAGCTTAAAATATCCACTCCATCAAAAATATTACCTTAAACATAACCATTTACGAGCCTTAAAGCTCTTAAAATAACATGACTTTTTAAGAAGGCTTAAGATGTAAACTCAACATTAAGATTTCACCAAGACTTATTAGCTAAAAGCGGCAGGTAATTAAAGATATTTATTATACTTTCAGCGGAACGTCGTCGCCTTGGCTTTAACGAATTGATCATCTGGCCCTTTCTTATCCTTGAAATAATAATAACTGGCTTGAATCTTCCTGCTTATTGCTGTGGAGTCTCTTTTGGAGAATCTAAAGGATTTTTTCCATACTTGTCTCTTTTTTTTGCCCTACTGAAAAGTGCTGTATTACAGTGATGTAGGCAAAATAAAAGAGTTCAATTGTAGTGTGTGCAGTTACAAAAAAAAGGTTAGGCGAGCTGCACACTACAGTGCAATTCCTTAAATTCAAAATATGTTTTTTCATGAAAAAATCTTTTTAGTTCCACAGTTGGTAGAGATGACAAAAAAAAAATTGGACACATATTTTTTAGATTTTTAAAGCCAATAATAATGTGTCCAATATTTTTAATGTGTACCTAACGTCCGGCAGCTCAACTTAAAAAAACA
This sequence comes from Mamestra configurata, assembly GCA_002192655.3. Classification (NCBI taxonomy): domain Eukaryota; kingdom Metazoa; phylum Arthropoda; class Insecta; order Lepidoptera; family Noctuidae; genus Mamestra; species Mamestra configurata. The sequence continues at coordinate 148,506 of NDFZ01004825.1, forward strand.
TAACAAATACATATAATTATAATTATAACAAATACATATTTTTATATCCAGGGAATGCCCCTATTGAGAACCATTGCAGTCCAGTTTGCAATGCAATTAAGTTTAAATTAGAATTAACTAGCTTCAGCCCGCGACTTAGCCTGCGTGAAATTTAGAACTGGATCCAGTGAGAAATGAAAGCTCCTAAGGGGCGTATGTATAATATCTATTCCTGCCCCGGGAATACATCTTCATGTTTCTGGTCTCCCGGTACTTGTGAATCTCTACTGCTCACATTCCCAGCCCCGGAAATACTTCGACATGTTCTGGTCTCCTAGTACTTATGATTCTTATAAATCTTTAGCACTGACCCAGCAGCGGCTCTGAATGTCAACTTCCTCCTCAGTCTCATAAATTTTACTTCTGTGAATTTTTCGATATTTTAATAGTTGTTCTGCTATTCGGGGCGGAGACGAATCCAACAAAATCCTCGTGTGATTTGTTTACACCCAATATAATTATAATCATCATAGATGTTACCAGTATCGCTCCTCATCCACTTCTAAAATACAAAAAAAAACTGACATATGTATTCGTTACCTGAGATTTCCCTCAAACATAACTTTAAATCTCGTCTGAACCCACCCATTTTAACATCCACGTTAAATTGAATTAAGACATAACGATAAAAGTGTAATTACCATAAAAAACTGCGTGTAGATAAATGGAGGAGGTTCAGGGAGGTACAGGGAGGGTATGGGAGGATCGCATAATTATGTACGAGCCTTTCATCTTACCCCATCATTATGTTTGAGGGTTGTGAATAGTGGAATGTATTACGGATAATGTTGTGCCTGATCCTTTAAACCAATTTATGAAAACCGGTGTTTTTGTACAGTCTTTACAAAGGCTTAAAGGTTTAAAATACTGGTTGAGTCGAATTATTTATTTAAATTAGATCATTTAGCACGTTTGTGAATGGACAACTATATTGAGTATGTGTTGATCTCTACAAAGTGAGTCTTTACTTCTTCTTGTTTCTCTTTTTTCATATGGAGAAGAACGGACAAGAACCCCCATTGTCCCCAAATCTTTTAAATACAATTTTGAGAATATTTCGAATACATAAATGAATATATTATGTGAAGGTGATGCGCCTAGAGTAACACTACAATACTAATAATTAGTGCAAAGTTAACACTTTGCTTTTCTAGTAATCTAAAGAGGTGATAGTGTATGAGTATTGGTAGTTACTGGTAAAAGCATACATACATTCAGTCAGTACCAAAATAGTGTGGGCCGTGAAGGAGTGAGAAGAGAGGAGGAAAAGGCAACCATTCCCGTCCTGACCCAGGTTCTATTGCCGGGTGGAGTAAAGTGTTTATTGTACACACATAATAACAAACAGTTAGGAAGAAGGAACAAAAAGATATAAAGGTGATTCATATTTCCAAAGAAATCTTTTCCACCTGGAGTTTCTTAGTAACAGCCCGAAGTCTGGATTTGTAATTGGTTTGCTGAGTTCAGGTGCTTCATCAGAATAAAATCCAATAGAATTAAAGACCTTTGAGCCTATTAACAAAGTTCAAAATAAAATCAACCCAAAATTACGTTGAGCAACTTTAATAGAATCTTCGTCAAGTCACGCAAAATTAAGGCTCTAAAACTGTTCAAAATTTATTATATTTTCTTAATACTTAAATCTGGTCTGAAACGTTTTAATTTGAAATGACTATCAAATGCTGTTTTGAGCTGGAATAATTAAAACGAATCTCATCTCCGTCATTGCTTTCTGAAAGATAAATAAGTTTTATTAAAATCTATTGGGCTTCTAGATATATTTTTGTGTATTTCTTATTAAAGTCATACTTACAAATTTAAAACAATAATAAATAATATGAAAATATAAACTAAACTTGCAAAAAACTAAAATATATATAATAATATCTAGATATGTTTAGATTATATTACTAAAATAATAGTGATTTGTTTTGCATGTAATAATGAATTCTTTTTGTATTTCATGAATTTTAATTCGTGTTGGTTTTGATTATTGTAATTTAAATTTATTTATTTTAAATTCACGAATTGTATTAGATATCAAATTATGTAAATTTTTGTTTTAAGACGTTAATTGATATTTAGGATATTATTTAAATCCGAGATTATAAACCTACTAAGGTGCTGATAAACTTGAGTATTCACTTGTAACAGAACATCGAGCATTCCTCGTTAAAGACTTTTATAAATTAAGTCAGAATGCGTAAGAAGTTAGAAGAAGAAGTTAGTGTGCGTAATGTAATGTGTAACAACATTTTAATCGTTTCAACTTGGTTCAGACGTCTGACGCCTGGAAGAAAGCACATGTTATTAGTATTCCATTTCTTTTTAATACCTAATTATTGTCTCGAAAAAGATACGATACAACTTTATAGACCACTATTTCACTTGATGTTATGCGAAAATGTGGTCAATGATGGAGCACCTATTCTGGTGCACCCATAGTTGCTTTGAAGTAACCCAATTACTTTTTTACTTCAAAACTCCCCAGGTTTTTTTTTTTTTTTTTTAAGGATGGGATATTATCGAATGACTTCTTCCGCTCTAGGTGGAGCGAAAGGGCGTGTTAGACTCTTACTGACTAAAACCCATCCGTGTTCCTTCTAAAGCCCTTTGCGTTCCAGGGCCGCGGTGACTCTTTCGAACTTATTCCGTAACAAGACTCCTCGGGAGTCAGGAACAGCTTTCAGGAGACACAGACTAAACGTTAGATGTATGCAATAGGAAATAAATGAAGGTGAATAACAGTGAATAAACTCCAACTGTTTAACGTAGCCCTTTCTATGACCTCAACATTGAATGGTTTAAGGAAATTATCTTAACCACCAAGCTTGGCAGGTAGAATGTCAATTTCAGTTGATACCCGCAAACAAGAAGGACGCTATTTTAGTGGACTCGCGATGTAAGTAGTAAAAATATTCCTTGCAGCAGTTCCAGGTACAGACCCATAGAGTGTGACTGCGTAAGGCTTCATTGATAACTGAAGAATGTCACGTGGTCAATCAACATCATCTGCCTAGCCTTTTCCCAACTATATTGGGACCCATAAATGTAAAGATGGTCACCCATCCACAGACCGACCTCGGCAAACGTTGCTTAACCTTGAAGATCGACCTGTGCGGCTGTTATAACTAAAATAATTTGAACATTTGTTATCACTCATACAATGTTCATTTGTCTAGAGCCAACACGAAACCACACGGAAAGTGAAAAAAATCTTCAAATTAATACAATAATCATAATACCCCAATCAGTCAACCATAACTCCACCCAAACCACAGGTAAAAATCACTTCAAAATTCATAACCCAAAAATGCTTAAGCACAAAATTTTTATTCGCCCGTAATTCCGGTCGTATTTTAAACGGGTCTATAAATTAACTGAGCACAATACATGGTGGATAAATCGTTGTCACATAAGAATGTCGCTATGGGATGGTGGGGTACCCCCGTACCCCACCGTCCCCGGGTGTTAGGTGGGAAGTAATAACTGGGGTACACCGGGACACCGCAGTTAGCTTGGCGACTTGTTATTGCGTTGCATTATTTATGTGTGTCAAGCTTTAGTTGAGTGGTCGGTATTCTAGGCGTGAGTGTGGAATGGATAGGCATAAGAGGTAAGGTGTTTTCTGCATAGTTCGTCCCATTCGCACTAAGTCCCGCGTTCGCAGTAGGTTCCTTGAGCACTTCGTCACTTACAGTTAGTTACTTTTAAGTGTGATTTGTAGATTATATTGAGACTATGTAATAGGTAGATTATATTTACCTAATGTTCGTGGAAGTAGGTAACATAGAGTTGATAATACCTCCTCTAATATCCCGGAATCACAAACGTGACGATTGTAAACCCGGGATTTAAGAAATTGCAAATGACTTATTGCGCTTTGAATACATTTTAACAAAATTATTATATTGAAGAATCTTATTATGTTTTTAGAGTTCCGTACCTGTTAAATTAAATAGCTTTGTTTTCGCACAACTCTTTCTTCTTTAGATTCTTCAAATCAATAATTTCTAATTATACTCAAAGTCCAGTTCCCATCCCGGGTTTTAATTGTCATGATTCCATTTACTGGCCTGTTGGTCTAGTGGTTAGTGACCCTGATTGCTAAACCGGAGGTCGTGGGTTCGATTCCCTCCCAGGACAAATCTTTGTGTGATGAGCATGATCATTTGTTCTGTGTCTGGGTGTAATTTGTCTATAATACGTATGTTTATAGAAATATATAAGTATGTTTATCAGTTGTCTGGTTGCCATACCACAGGCTCTGCCTAGTTTGGGATCGGATGACCGTGTGTGAGTTGTCCCAAGATATTATATTATATATATTATATTTATGATTTCGGGATTTTTCCAGGAAGTATTATCAACTCTATGTTACTTACTTCCACATACATTAGGTAAATACAGTCTGCCTATTCCGATCTCTGATTATGACATACTCATTGTACTACATATATCCATGTTTGATTGACAATATTCACTGATTGTGTACTAACTGTTATTAGTAGATTGAGAAACGTGTTTATTGTTTAACTTCTTAAATTGCTATCTTATCGAATTTGGGTGTTTTATTACTATATTTGTAGATTTTTTATAAATCTAATCCATTTTGGTCCATTAACCTAGGTACCTCTTCCCTTACAAACTACTTGCATGGGACGAACTGCGAATGGGACCCACCCCAAATAGGACCTACTGTGAACGCGGGACAAAGTGCAATTGGGACGAAATTTGCATAACTCTTTGAAGGTGGAAGATGGCTCATAAGTGGGATTTTATAGATTTTGGCGCTGCTATCAGGTTGTTCAGATAATTACATAGTCGCGTTTAACACATAGCGGTCTACTAAGTATGACGGCTAATAACAGAGGGCCATTCAACTATGAAGAGTGGAAAAGAAGACTGTGATACCCGCCGGCCCTAAGACGAGCTCAATTAAATTGAGAAAAGATCAAAATAATGATGAGTCTATTAAGTTTATGAATTCAATGTTATGTGTACTTTATTTCTTACAAAATGAGCCTAAAAATAAATATACTAATTTTTAGTAAGGTTCGTCTATACTGGTTTACTGTTCAAAGACCGGCCAAAGAGGAGTTATCCTACTAATATTATAAACGCGAAAGTTTGTAATCATGGATGGATGGATGGATGTTTGTTACTCGTTCACGTAAAAACTCCTGCATGGATTTAGATGAAATTTAGCAGACATATAGTTTACGACCTAGATTAACACATAGGATACTTTTTATCCCGATATTCCCACGGGATCGAGACTTACGCGGGTGGAACCGCGGGCGACAGCTAGTTCTTACATAAATTTGGCTGGTCATTGAAAAGTAACACTGTACAATTTTGTACAATAAAAAAAACATAGACAATATTCCTGTCTTCTATCTATGTTATCCTTAATTAACTTTTTAATTGTTTTACAAAGAAATTACAATGTCAGTTGTCAGATTAAACACGTCTACGAGTTCTGTAGGAAACGGGCGGCTAATTAATATTTAGTAGGATTTCTACAGGATTGAGTTATGAAGAACAACTTTGGTAATAAATTGTACATCCTTGGACATAGATCGTTTTATTGTAGTTTTATTAACGAATTTATACATGAGGCAGTTTCAGAACAGGACCTACCTATTTAATTAAATGAGACGAATCTCTCCTATCATTTTATAATTGTTTCGGAATTTGTTCGAAAGAGTCACCGCGGCCCTGGAACGCAAAGGGCTTTAGAAGGAACACGGATGGGTTTTAGTCAGTAAGAGTCTGACACGCCCTTCCGCTCCACCCAGAGCGGAAGAAGTCATTTGATGATTTCCCATCCTTAAAAAAAAAAAAAAAAGCCCTGGAACTCAAAGGGCATTAGTAGGAATTCGGATGGGTTTTAGTCAGTAAGTATTTGTACATCTTTAGCAGTTGTTACGGAATGTCAGAAGCCAGTAAATCTGACTCCAGTCTTGCTAAGAACTACCGTGTTACCCAGTTAATGGGTTGTGGAGGTCTGATAGGCAGCCGCTCCACGTAAAATACTGGTTTTCAGCGAAATCCGGTTTGACTAGAAGCCGACCACAATATAGTTGGGAAAAGGCTAGATATATATATATGAAAATCTGAATAACACATATATATATGTAAGCTATAATTTATAGAGGAGAAAGGTACTAATTATACGCGGGCGGAGCCGTGGGCCGAAGCTACTTTGAAATAAATACAACATAGACTCTAGTTTTTAATCCTACTTAAATATAATTAAAAATTCATTTAATATTTCACAAAGTAAAATGAACAAAAAAGTCTAACCTGTCACAGGCAGGTTCTAGCAAAAGTCTTTGAGTAATAAATTAAATAAAAACTGATTGATGTTAAAAGACAAAGATTTTGAAAGTTTTCCTTTCAAAATAAAATAAGGGGAGTAACGTATAATATATCTCATTTCAGAACTAAAGTTATGTAGTTAATTTATTCATCTGTTTTCAAATGTTTCACAAAGGAGGCTCAAGAAAATATTTTTATAATATTTCTAGTGAAATGACTTAAGAATTTTCAATATTGATGTGCGATTTTATGAAGAAAAATGTGAAATATTTTTAATTTGTCTTTTGACCTGTTAGTATTTATTTAATCTCGACTTTCTTTTTAATATGGAATAACCTTGGAAAGAGAAGATTTTTTTTGCCTACTTTTTCTACAAGGTGGAGATGATACGACAATAAATCAAAACACTGGCACTATAACTAGTATTGCCAGTGTTTTGTTTCATGGTCTTTCTTTTTTTTTCATACAAATATGTTGTCTTTCATCACAGATATGTCACAAACTTCAACAGACTACTTGGAATATTTCGTCAGAATAGTAGTCACTATCCTTGACTAGTTTGAGTTTTTTTGACGTTTTATGCAATTGGAAAGTTTTTTTTTTAAATTTTGGTGACAGGATTTATACTGGTTTCAGAATATTCCTATGAACCAGTAGTGCCAGTGTTTTCATTTATTGTCGTATTGATGTGATCAAAGGACTGTTTCAGGTTAATATATAAGGTCCCATTAAAATAGATGGACAATTTATAACACAGCATTTAGTATGTCACCAAAGATATCCAAGCCAAAAAAAAACACTGATTATTTTGACCTAAAATAATAAATTGCCAACATTTTAATTTATTTTCGTTAGCTGTTTTTTTTTCTTGTGCGTTTTTGTTGTTATATTTTTACCACTGACCTTATTTTGGTGGTCTGAATGATTTCTAAAAGTTTGTCCATCTATTTTAATGGGACCTTATTAGCGAACGCAAAAAAAAGAACACTTTGTTAAGTAGCTTAAGCTTAAGTTAATTCCAGTTCTACAAATATTTCTTATTAAGAATCACATTATAAGGAAACAAAGCTCATACCTAATTGCCTATTTTCATAACATTCATCATCACCGGAATACGTAGAATAGGAGAATTTGCAATTTCTAAAATCCCAGGATACAATCGTCATGTTTATGATTCCGGGATTTTACAGGAGGTATTATCAACTCTATGTTACTTACTTCCACGAACATTAGGTAAATATAGTCTACCTATTCCGATCTCTGATCATCACCATTAACGTCCAAAGACGTCTGTTGCGCACATTGATCGGTCCGGTTTTAATATTATTGCTAGTCAATACACAATTTAACCCTAACTTCAAGAAAAAAGTTCATACCTACTTAAATCCATGTCAAACCTAAAAAACAACATCTTATAAAGTCAACGCTAAAGAAAACTGAACATCCAAACACTTTAAGAAAGCAATCGATCGTAAAGCAATTAGTCGGAGCAAATTCTAGCTGTTTAACGAAAAAAAAACGCTTAATTAATCACAAGAGCTTTACTAAGCAGAAAAGAACTTACAAGAAGTTTTCCCGGAGAAATATTTGAGTTTTTACCTAAAGCTATGCTCCTACTGAAAGCGATAATAATATGACGACAAGAGATTTCTCCTATGTAGGTGATAGTAAAATGTCTACAATTGTCACCAACTGTGCAGTATACGATTTGTGGTCGAAAAGTGGTCTGGTATTAACGGTAATTGACAGATTTTATACAACGTATAAGAGAGAGAATGCAATACCTCTTAAGGGGTCATTGTACTCATCGCTTTGAACAACTTTTACTATGGGACCAAAACAGAAATCGCGAAAAAAAAAACAGCAGTTTAGTACATTTTGTCGAGTTATGCGCACATTGGGCACGCCACAATTGCGGCGGTAAGACCCCTCTTTGAGGATTGGCTGGAGAGGCGCCACGGCGTCCTCACCTTCCGCCTGACGCAGGTACTCACCGGACATGGCTGTTTCGGAAGGTACCTGTTTCGGATTAAGCGGGAGGACACGCCCGGGTGTCAGCACTGTGATGATTGCCTGGAGGACACGGTGGAGCATACGGTGGAGGTCTGCCCTGCTTGGGCTGAGCACCGCCGTGTCCTTGTCGAGGCGATCAGCGGCGGCGACCTCTCGCGACCGGCCCTGGTTTAATCCATGGTCCGGAGCGATGAGGCTTGGGAAGCGGTCACCTCTTTCTGCGAAGCAGTAATGCTAGCGAAGGAGGAGGCGGGCCGCGCGAGGGAAAGGCAAGGCCTTCGCCCCAACCGCCGCTACAGGAGAAGACGCCCCGGGCGTCGGGAGTCGCAGGGCGATCCCCGGCCACCGTAGGCGCGGGCCTGCGGACGGCGAGCGTTGGGTGGCTCGCTGTCCGATCACCACCAGGCCCGGGTCGATGGCGCGTTGTGTTTCACGCGCGCCTCAAAGAGATGTCAGCATAGAAGACGGGGCCCGCTAGGGCCAGAGCCTGCCAGGGTTGCGGAATTTGTTCGAAAGAGTCACCGCGGCCCTGGAACGCAAAGGGCTTTAGAAGGAACACGGATGGGTTTTAGTCAGTAAGAGTCTGACACGCCCTTCCGCTCCACCCAGAGCGAAAGAAGTCATTTGATGATTTCCCATCCTTAAAAAAAAAAAATGCGCACATAAATGTACGAGGCGATTGATTTAGGGGTTGGACCCATGGTAAAAGTTGTTCATAATGATGAGTACAGTGACCCCGTCGGAGGTATTGCGTTTATTCTGTTACACGTCGTACTTACTTTGTTTTAGTTAGCATATGTTGTCCCTAAAATGATAAAATACATAATTTACTGCAGCGAATCTTTTTTTTAACAAAAAAATGATTTTTTATTTTTTTGGAGTGGCACGGATGCCTGCACGACGAACGTGGCAGTCATCTCAGTGTAAGCAACGCTTCGACTGAGCCGTTTTCGGTACGCTATAAATTCCTATCAGAGCCAAAAGCATCGCTTTCAGCTCGCTCATCGCTGACGACGTGACCGCTGCCTTAAATTGTCCTCTGCCTGATCGGTCCATGTTTACACTATGCTCAAGAAATAAGATGAGATAAAACCGTATTTATGGCGAAAGAATCGTATTTGCTTTTATCATAAACCGTTTTGTTATTTGTTGTGGTTTGTTGTTTGCCAGCGATATTGTTGTTGACGTAATCGGTTATGGGCTGGTTTGGTTTGGCTTAATTTTAGACCATAGCCAGTTAGGGTTAGACTTTTTTATTTCAATCATGTAAAGAGGTAATAATTTTGTCGTTTGGCAAAATATGGATGAACTTTAAGTACACCTGTGTCTAACCCTTTAGGGAATAGGCGTAATGTTATGTAGTTGAGTCGCTAAAGCCGCGTATCCATTAGGCAACATTTGACGCGCGACACGTGACGCTCAATCTGCTCGGTAACGTTGCACAACAGCGTCAGCTGGAGCGCAAAAATACTTAAAAAGGATTGCTCGTTGCCGTTAAACATGATGAGCAACATGTTGTGCATCATGTCGCGCGTCAAATGTTGCCAAGTGGATACGCGGCTTAACGCGTACATTTTTTTTCTGAGATTACGAATTTTTTTTTCTTAACGTTTTGCAATTATCTATTCTCAATAATTAATCCTACCAGTAAAATTCAAACACCTACAAAATCAAAAATAATTACATCAATCATCTTCTATTCCTATTTTCGGGGAGAAGAGATATTTTGATGTTGGCAGTACTGCGGTAGGATTCGATATTCAAACTCTGACAACCTGTCCGTTTGGATATTGGTATCCTTTAGTAATTGGGTTGCAGGATTTAGATTCGATTGCAGCTTCGTGCAAAATACAGACCTATTTGGAAAAGGGTTCAATGGAGATCACATACACTGCTAGATAGTTAAATTGCATGTCTTGTGTTATTCTTAGTACAGATACCAATCAACTTCCTTGGTACTGGCCCAGATATTTAGATAGAATATACTTTACTGAGGACCAACATCATAACAAAATTCCTTTATATCTGTTTGCAATTTTTACATTTCATGTAGGAGATCATGCATTTTCTGGACACCGAAACTGTTCTACTTCTTCTTCGTCATTCAATCACTGCTGAGTTTCGAAACCACATAATCTCTTACATTAATATTATATCCACATAAGGTCTACTGCATTGTAAACCATTCTGTACATACTGCCTCAAACAGAACTCTCCTACGACCTCTTGATTCCTCCCTGAACAAATTCCTCCCCTCCTCGCTTCGTATTCCTCATTGCTGAGGGTCGTGAATCCCCCTATAAGTGGTCAATTTCTGCTTGACAATGTCTCGCCAACAGTGTCTGCCCTTGGGCATCATCAAACAAATTCCTGACGAGCCAAAAAAAAATCCTCGAACCAAAAATCAAACATACAAATCTGTCAGAACAAAACCCTCGACCGAAATCCCCTAAATCTTCTATAAACGATGCACCCTTCACAATATCATTAAATTCTGCTTATCCGAAACATCGCGAACTGGCCTGTGTCAATAGCGCACAACGACCAACCATTTGTTATACGGAATTCTGTTTTCGATGTTGATAAAAACCCGGAACCCTGATCGATAAAGATATTGTGACGTCGACTGAGGTCAGTTAAGGGCTGGCACGGGTGGAAATAGTTCTGAAGGGGTAATTTCAATTTCGCTTTGCAAAAACTAACTCTTTTGATTCAATCTTAATTATTGACGATGTGGCTGGCGCAGTGGTTGAGCGATTGGCTGCTGCGCTGTGTATTTATACTGTGGATTCGATTCCCGCACGGAACAAATATTTGTACGGACTACAGATAGTTGTTCCGGGTCTGGCTGGTTTGTAAAACGCACCCTACAGGAGAAATTCCTAGTGGGGGGGCAAAAATTAATAACCTATACTATTCCAACTATATAATATAGTCTGCCAGTCTGTAGCAGCATTTTTCGAAAGAGTCACCGCGGCCCTGGAACGCAAACGGCTTTAGAAGAAACACGGATGGGTTTTAGTTAATAAGAGTCTTACACGCCCTTCCGCTCCACCCAGAGCGGAAGAAGTCATTTGATGAATTCCCATCATTAAGAAAAAAAGAGTCTGCCAGTCTACAGCTACAGCTGAGTACCAGTATTTTAAATGGAACGGCTGCCTTTCTGGCCTCCACAACCCAGTAACTGTGTAACACGATATTCTTTGGCTTGACTAGTGTCAGATTTCTTGGCTTCTTTCTGACCGACGCCTTCCTTCCTCCGCCTGCCTTCTAACAACAGGGACCAACAGCTTAAAGTAGTTAAAGTACTTAACGTACTTTCCGAAGCACGGCGGAATCTCGCTATGTTAAGATGGTCACCCATCCGCGGAGTGACCTCGGCAAGCGTTGCTTAACCGTGAAGATTGACCTGTAGACCCTTATTAATTAGTTACGAGCTCCTCAAAAAACACAAATATCTGATATAAGCTAAGCCACGTGAGCCGTTGCAGTCGACTGAGAAAACTTACATGAAGTAAGCTTGAAGAGAGTTGTCAATCCACTAGATCTAGTAATTTATCGCCAAGTGGACTGATAACTTGCTTGAATTAAGTCTTACATAAATACTCGTAGCACTACAGACACCGTAAAAGATAAATATTATGTGAGTGAATTTACTCACCCATTTATCAAAGCATAGAATTGCAAAGAATTTTGGGTGCGGGTTAAAATAAAGGGATTCGAACATTTTCATAGGGGAGCTGGCATAGCCACCAGCCGCCATTTTGTTTCTTTTTTCAAAATCGCAGCGCACGATCTAACATAATATTGTGAGTAGAGGACACAAACAAAAAATAGTCATTGTTGTGAAATGACGACTTTAACTTCAAATATCTCGGCAACGTGATACACAATGTTGGCAATATTTTTTACATGAATCAACGTGCGCTGCAATTTTGAAAAAAAAATGGCGGCCGGCTAGCTATGCCACAAAGGTTCCATCCCTTTCAAAATATTTTTAGTTGAGAAAATACAATACAATACAAATACAATACAAAAAAGTTTATTTTCTCTCTCACATAGCATTATACAAGGAATACATAATTCAAGGTGTACATTTGTGGGTTATAATCTATGTGAGAGACTGGTTTCTGTACTAGGAGACCTGTATGACAGATTACCAGCCTCTCCAGACTCCGGAAGTGAGTAACGGTAAGCTGTACATCATTCCAGTTACGTGATATTTAAATAGGTAAAACTTGGTGAAGTGTGACTGTAGTGAGAATTAAGTATAAGAGGTTGTGATCATCAGGTGTGTGAATGTGTATATGAGGGTGTGTGTGGGGGGTGAGGGTGTGTGAGTTGTGTGGGTGTAAATGTGTGTGTGGAGTGGGTGTATGTGTGGAGTGGGTGTATGTGTGTGGGTACCTATATGTAGGTGATAGTGTGGGTGTTTGTGTGGGTGTGGGTGTATGAGTGTGTGTGGGTGTGGATGAGTGTGTGGGTGATATCAAATCATACTAGGTCATTTTAGGACGGGACTTTAAGCAAATTTTCTGTTTCCTCGTAACTGAGGGACTTTAGCCAAGTGGTTAAAGCCCTTTTACAATTGGCTCTTGTAAGTGGATAAATTGCAAGCTTTTTATTTATTTTATTGTAAAGAAATCCACCTAAAAATTCAAAGAATTTGCGTGAGAAAGCAGTGTTTCGCTTGGTTAACGTTTGGCAAACCCTGTGTTTGACTCGCTTATTATTATTCAGTAAGGGATCATACCCTATTAGAGAATGCTGTTTTAGAAGTGTGCACAACACATACAGTTGGCGTACTGTCAAGACATCAGAGAGCAAGTAGAGATCCTTAGTAGGAAAGAAGAATGGCAGCGACAAACTTACTTTTAAGACCGCTCTTTGGGCTCTTTCTAGTTTCAGCATATGTGTCCTACAGGAGCCACCCCACACAGTAACACAATAGCTCAGAATGGATTGGCATAGAGACATATATACCATTTTAACGACTTTTTTGTCAGCTATGTGTCTCAGACTTTTAAAGATATATATTAGTTTCCTAGTTCTAGAGGTTAGTAAGTCAAGGTGATGTTTGAAGCTTAGTGTGCTATCAATCATGACTCCAAGATACTTTATACTAGAAGCTCTTTCCAAGTCTCTACAGGAACATAAATGGTTGGAGGAGCAGTAGTGGGCTTTTATAGAATGATTTTCGTGAATTGCGTCTGTAGTATTTATGATGGAAAACGGTATATATTTGGTTTTGTCTACGTTGAGTGTAAGGCCGTTGTCATTGAGCCATTGTATCACTGTGCTGAAACCAGTTTGAGCAAATGCGTAGACATCATTCCAAGTATCACCATGGAAGACAAGTGCTGTGTCATCCGCGAACGTTATGATTTTGCCATTTTCAAGTAGGAGATTACACAGGTCATTAATGAAAATGAGAAAGAGAGTGGGGCCCAACACACTGCCCTGAGGAACACCGTAGGTTATGGGTAAGTCATCACTAGTTGATTCCCCCACTCTAACTCTCTGCTGCCTATCAGAAAGGTAATCCCTAAACAACTCGAGCTGCGCATCGCGAATCCCCATGGTATGTAACTTGGCTAATAGGAGTGGAACAGAGACTGTGTCAAAAGCCTTTGCTAAGTCCAAGAATATTGTTATTACTTTATTTTTATGGTCTAGTTTATTTACAATGTAATCAGTTAATTCATGAACTGCATCATTTGTCGATATTCCAGCTCTAAATCCGAATTGAGAACTCGACAGTAGGGTTTTGGTCTCAAGATAATTTACCAAACGTTTGTTGATAAGTTTCTCGACAAGTTTTGAAAGTGTAGGTAGTATAGAGATGGGGCGATAGTTATTGACACAGCCTCTGTCACCACTCTTGTGTATTGGGATCACCTCCGCAAGTTTAAATTCTCTCGGAAAAACACCTGAGCTGAACATCAAATTAAAAATGTACGTTAAAGGGGGTACCAGAATGGCGTGGTATCTTTTCAGAAAAGCTCCCGAGATAAAGTCACGTCCAGCAGTATTGACCTTCTTTAAATTTAATATGCATTGACGAATCTCTGTTTCATCAGTAGGATACAAGGCGAAGGAGAAAGGAGTGGAGTTGACATAAGATGTACTGCCAGGTGGATTGCCGCGATCAAAGCCCTCAGCAAGGTTCTTCCCAATAGACACAAAAAAACTGTTTATATTATTGGCTGAGGTAGTAGGGTTTGACGGAGAAATAAGATCCATAGCTGGATTTGTTTTTTTATTTATGTGTGTTATTTGTTTTATAGCGTCCCAAAGTTTTTTGTTGGTAGTGTTAGCTGCTTCATTGAATAGACTTTTTTCATAATCTCTTTTTAGTTTCTTTAATAACCAGTTGCAAAAATTCCTGTACCTTTTATAAGTGGTATTGATAATTTCATTGTCTGGATTTTTTTTGCATTTTATATGGAGTTTATCACGGTTTTTCATACACCTTAATAGTCCAGTAGTTATCCAGGGCTTTTTAATCCTCTTGCGATTGGGAACGGTAATGGTTTTTGTGTTAGATTCTATTTTAGATTTTAAGTCATTAACTAGCATAGTTGTAGCTAAATTTGCATCCGATGTTTCATAAATGGAATTGAAACATATATTTTGCATGTCATTGTCAAGGCCTGTATAGTCAATTTTCCTAGCGATAGCTGATTTAGTGAATTGGTTATGGTGTTCTAGCACAAGTATCACACTGTCATGATCGGTAACTGACGTTTCCGCAACATAGCAAAATGCAGAGAGATTACTTTTAAGCATAACGTGATCTAAACATGTTTTGCTATGTGTTGGCAACTGATGAGCTGGTAAGATGCTATGTGAAGCTAGGAGGTTTAGATAGACTAATGAGTTGGTATCCTTAGAGTTTGAAGTTATGTCAACGTTAATATCTCCAGTGAGTATAATATTGGGGTACTTTAAGCTGCTTAGCAGGTGATTGAGAGATTCAAGAAAGGGACTAATATTTTTATTGCCGGGGGGTCTGTATATTGCGACTATAATGGTGTCACTGTCTAACTTTATTGTTAGGCAGTTGGCTTCTTGTAGGTTAGGTTCTGCTATTACTGGTCTTAAGTTATCTTTGAAGTATACAATGACCCCTTCATTCTGTGTCATGTTATTTTCAGTTTTAGCACTGTCGTAGCCGCTTATAGTCGGTATGTAGTGGGTGTGACGTAGCCAACACTCAGTAATTATAATAAAATCCCACTCTGTATTTGATCTCTTAAGGAGGGTTAATAGGCCTGGAAAATTGCAATTTACACTACGGATATTTTGATGAATTAATTTTAGACTAGACTGTGGTTTTTTAATTAAATTAGGACACTCTTCTATTTCGCAAGTGGATGAATGCGCTATAGCAAAATTATCAAGATCGTTGTTAATTTGGTTAATATTATCGAATTGTAGTATGATTTAAGTAAGTAGGTGAGTTTATGTATATCAAGAGTCTTTGTTTGGAAGAATAATAATCGAGGTTTATTGGTATAGGGTTGTAAGAAATAGTTGTAAGCGGTATCAAGTACGCAGCTTGTAGATTTGACAAGTGAATAACATATGCAGATTGCTTATAACGTGTATGGAAGTTATATGTATGAGATAGGTAGCAGGTAGGTACTGTGTGTATTGTCAATATTAGAGTTTTGTATGAATATTGTTGTGTAGTGTAAATATAGTGTGATGGTAGTGTTATTTCGAATATAATACCTGTTTTATTGTGAAATGTTATGTTAGTAGTTATGATAATAGATTTATAAGAGTAGACAAAAATAAAATAAAAAGTAAGTAACAAACTGGGTAATATGACGTAGGTATATTGTTGTGTAGTGTAGATGTAGTGTAATGGTAGTGTTATTTCGGGTGTAATGTATGTATTACTGTGAAATTTTATGTTTGGACATATGATATTAGACTTATAAGAATAGAACATTATAAAATAAAAAGTAAGTAACAAACTAGGTAGAATGACGTATGATAGTCATTTAATTAGGAGTTTTTTCATGTCTTGTTCGCAGTCCACTCGAAGCGCAGGTGCATCTTGGGTTTTTCTAATGAATATTTTGCCATAGGAGGTCCAAGTACTATGGTATTTATGCTCCGTTACAAACTGTCTGGCCAGATAAGCTAGTCTTCTCCCTAAGCTAGTGAGCGATTCATCAACATACACAGGCTTAGTAGGGCCTGGCAGTTGAAGGTGAGAGGTATTAAGTTTGTTATCTTTGTGAATTTTATTGTAGTTCCTGCATTGTTTTATAAAGCCATCTTTACATGAAGTAGTTGTAAAGTTGATCACAATATGGTTATTGGATTCTTTTTTGGTTTTCAGACGATACACATCTCGAACGTCAGAATCAGATAGAGGCTGTTCTATGACCTCACCCACTCACCCACAAATGTTCATAAATAGTTTACTTATTATTACAGTGTCTTGCAACATGTTTCCGAAACTTATCAGGACCCTAAAACTATATTTTTCAGCTTAAAAACAAGTACATATGCAAATAAAAACATTACAATATGAAATTCCAAACATCGGCACCCCTAGCTGGTCCCAATGTTCCACGGGGAGGGTCACCCTGCTCCTAATACGCTTCTTCTAGCCCGAAATCTATTGTTCATTTGATCTAGTTTATTAAATAAAGATCCTTTTTGGTAACATGTGGTTTGGGAAAAAGTAATATTACGCTGTCCACCGTCCGAGTGTCCCGCTTCTAACATTTTTTGCATTCGTCCAATTTTAACGTTCTGTATTTTTTGGGGGAGTTATTTTTCTGACATTATGGTTTTTGGTGACCCTAATCTCAGGAGAGTTTGGTTTCAATAAAGTGGTGAGAGTGAAATCAATCTCTTGAGAATTGAATTGAAGTTTTTGTCATTAGCTACACACTTCTAAAGCCCTATATTTTTACGAGTTAAAGAATTACTTTTGTTAAAACAAGTAATAATTCGAATAACAATAAATAAAATTAAATAACATGTATGACAGTTTATAATAATTCTGTTTTTTTTATAAATTAAAAAAAAAATGGTATCTAATAGTTTACCTTTAGATATGCATGTTTACAAAATAATGCTGCTTGATTCGTCTCTCACTTAATTCTGCATTTAAAATTTTAACGTTCTGTATTTTTTGGGGTAGTTCTTTTTCTGATATTATGGTTTTTGGTGACCCTAATCTCAGAAGAGTTTGGTTTCAATAAAGTGTTGAGAGTGCAATCAATCTTTTGAGAATTGAATTAGCGAACAATAAATAAAATTAAATAACATATATTACAGTACATAATAAATCTATATTTTTTATTGAAAAATTAAAAAAACAATATTTGTATCTAATAGTGTACCTCACCTTCACTTCAGATATGCATATTTACAAAATACTGCTTGATTTGTCTCTCAGATAATGTTGCATTTCTTTTCGACTTACCCTTTCCGAATGATTACAAAACTACATTATATTTTCTCTTACTTACAACGTACCTAGTAACAATATTGGATATTTTCCCTAACTTGTTATTCCGAACCCAATCCGGAATATTTTTGGGTACATCATGTATCGTTTCCTTTATACAAATAATGGTATATAAAAAGGATTTTGCTTGAGAAAATAAATAAGGTCTTAGTAACTTATTAAGGGCAAGTTGTTTGAGTTAATGAGCTGATTAGCAATGTTATGTCATTATTAAGGATAAAACATCGTCAATGCTGAATTAGACAAGGAACTGAGCAAGATGTCGGATTACGTATAATGAAAGGTGGCGTAAATTATTCCCGTTGCATGGTTGTGCTGAACTGCAACGTTGATTAAAATTTCGAATTACCATTAAACGCGGGTTTATTTTTCCTAACCACAATCAAGGTTTAACTGTAAAATGATGAATCTAAATAATTGATGTATTCATCAGAGCCATTCAAAACAGTTATTAGAATAAGTTGTTATTTTGTTAAACTGCTATTTTTTTATTTTATTTAATTCACAAAACTGATGTACAATCACACATACAAAAACTAAATGACGGTTATAAATATATCTAATAGATATCCAGTAGATGTAAATCTAATATGCACATTTAAAATAAGCCAATTAATATAACTTAAAATTGTTGAAATTGTTTATTAATAATTGTTTTTTGACAGTTTGGAGAAAAATTAAATGGATATAACGATACCATTAAATCTCTGAGTTTAGCTCTTATTGAGGCAACCGAACCAGCAAAGATATCTATTTCGCCACGAAGAGAATTGGCAAAAGAGAGCATGCGGAATATGGGTGGAAAATTACCTAAATTAGTTTGACTGTGACTAATTAAAAAATAATATAACCCTGAGTTCTAAACTAGGCAGTCCCCTTGCATATTAATTGCTGCTCATTTTTATTCCATAAATACTTAACTAACTATATACACTAGAAATATAAATTAAAACTCTTAACTAAATTAACCCTAAAATATGGCGTCAAATTAAAAAAAAATCATCCGTTTCGCTGACGACTGGAAGTGTACCCAAACGACTGGCGGCATTGCACGTTGTATGGCAATGCTTATTCTTTGACCAATAATCTTGCATATTTGGTTGATAATTATGGACTAGATAGTTTAAACCTTAGTGAAGTTTGATTCACTGTGAATTATTTTTAAAGAAAAAGACCCGAGTTTCCATGATAGCAAACTCATCATCTGCCTAGCCTTTTTTATTAGAGACGAGTTTGCTCTTGACTCTAGTCTCGGTAATAGATGGCAGAGACAAAGTCATCGATGGAGCGAGCTTACCCAGAAGAAGCCTGTTCACTCTAATTTTGAAGAGATTTGGGTAGGGAAAAATGACAGCCAGGACCAACGGCTTAACGTGCTTTTCAAGGCACGGAAAAACCTCGGTATGTTAAGATAGTCACCTTTACCGACCCGTGCGGCTTTTATTAATTAAGCACAAGCTCCTCCCAGTGTAGCAAACTATAACACCAAATAATATACCTACTGCCTACGTCTGTCGTAGTATTTTTTCATAGAATTTATCATTTATTCTATCCTTCTTTCACAGGTCCAGTGGCAGCATCGTTGCTGCTGTTGCTTGTCAGCAATTCTTTTGCTATGTGGGACGTCATACTTAGGTGAGTCGACTATTATGTACTTTTTTATGTGGATCATAGATACAGTGCATCTGTCACCGGAAAAACCTGAAAACAAAGCTCTCATTGGTCTTTTCAGAGAAAAGAAAGACCAATGAGGAGCCAAGTTTCCAATTTAACTATCAAAATTGTACACCAGACAGCTGCTTGGTCGCCAGTACATGATAGTCCACAATTTCTCGGAATGACTTCGCGAGATTATGGACCGTCAAATTTTGATGCGTAAAATAGTATTCCAAATATTCAGTTGGCATTATGACATTCATCGAGAGTTTACTATCTCTCATGTTATTTTATAATCTTACGGAGTTTGCTACTTTCCGGTGACATATCCATGTCTGGGTAAAACGAAGTGTTATATTGGACTCCATCCAACTAAAACCCCACAGTTCCTACCGCTACCATGAGCCGGGTGGCCTGGATACAATTAAAATCAGGCGTCCCCCGACTGGTATCCATCCGCCATTCCTAGCGGGCCACATGACCTAGTGTGCCCATTCTTCTGCTAGGATACAGGCTTCTCCTACAGAAGAGAAGAGGCTTGGTTTGACACAAACGAAACTAAATTATAATTATTATTATTTTAATTATTATTTTAATTTAGTATCAATTGCTTACTATTGTTGTTGCAACAAAGCGTATATCAAGCCAACAACATAAAATTAATCTAACCCACTAAAAAAGAAATACAATTCTTGATCATCGAATTTTGAGTGCACGTAAATATATCGACCTCCAGTTCCTGAGCAAACAGGGCGTTCAGTAATGCTGATGGTCTCATGTTACAACACTATTGTTTACATGTTCGTTATTTCAAATTGAACTTGCGGAATACAAATAATAGAGCACACAGATTTTATTTATAACAAAATTCAATGTAGAAGTCAACATCTTCCTGCCCTTATCCCATGTTACTTGGGGTTGGTGCAACATGTTTTTTTCTTCCATTCTGTCCTATAATATGTACCTGCGTCTGTGTTTCCGAACGCATACAACCCTAATCTCTTCAAAATTAGAGTGAACAGGCTTCTTCTGGGTAAGCTCGCTCCATCGTCGACTTTGTCTCTGTCATCTATGACCTAGACTAGAGTCAAGAGCAAATCCATATTAAATAAAAACATATAATACTGATGTACCGTGGAGTACCGAAGAGATACTGAAGTACCGTGTTATATTTATTTACTCGAATAAATGTTACGTATTCACGTTAATCAAACCAATTTAATTTAGATTCTAATGTTTTATTAATATTATGATTCGGTGTCAGAATGATTTTTATCGAAATTCGAGTAAAAAATATTTAACTTTTATACGAAATGGTTTCTGAATGTTAATTTACCTTTTTCTGTTCTAGGAATATCCTGCGATGATGTCTGGCTTCGGACGACTGGGCTGCTCCGATTTATATGTAAATAAGAGAGAATTCTTTTAATAAATTAAATGAGTTTTAAGTTAAAATATATTGTAATGTAGGTAACCGTTACACGTATACGGAAATAACAGCTACACACGTGGTTTATTATTTTTACTCAAAGACTTATTAATTACTTAGGGTTTGTTACTGATTTCAAAAGAAAAAACTTAAACTTTATATCATTAAATACAAATTTAGTAATCGGTTATTCATGTTAAAATATCTGGGAAAATAATAAATTGCCTAATTAAATAGCCTATCTCTTCAGATCAAGAAACGTTATACTATGTCTATGTTAACTTAACTCCACAACACAGATTGGAAGTTAAATGTGAAGAGGGCTTAACTATCATAAGCCACGCTGTGGCTAAATCTTATTATTGAAGCAAATCCTGTCAGTTAGCCGGGCTATACTTAATGGGTATACGCATTATAATATTAAAAGCATGCAATTATCTTAACCCCAATCAGATTATGGATCACGAAATGGTCTATTACTAAACACACTCTGGTAATTATGAATACGACATTGTTTTGTCAGAAATTACAGTGTCTCAGTTATTTAACAAGAAACTGCTGTAAATGGCACCGGAAAATTGCAAACGCCGTAAGATTGTAAAATATCGCGTGAAATTAAACCTTTTTTTTTTCTTAATAAGACACTGATATATTGGAAACCATTTAATTTGGATGGAATTTATTGTATACAAAACGATTTTTTTCGTATACCGAGATATTCTATTCTAATAAAAAAAATATTACTATCTTACGCAGTCTGCAATGTTCCGGTGAATTATACATTTATTTGGGTTTAGATTTTAAAAGCATTTTGTAACAGTTATATTACAAAACTGTACCTAAACTATATTATTTTTACATCGTATACAACGAATAATTCACGTCTATGTAATTTATAGTTATTATTTACAAACAAATGAACCTATATTCATTTATGTATCATTTGTGTAAAGCCACGTAATTAAGAATGTATATAGTTATGTAATATATATTGAGTAATAATAAATTCATGGATGTCCTTGTAATAAATTGTGTGATCCGTAGAATTTAGTAGATAAATATTAGCCAGAATAAAATTTAAAGTGTTATTTATCACTTTACGTGGACAGATGTACCACTCATAAGAACACACGACGCAACTTTGGCAGCCTACCTAAGCCTGCAAAAAAGTTGCGCAACTTTTATTTAAAGATTTATTTTAATTTTGTACAAAAATATGTGTAGCTATCCTGTTATTCTTCATTGAGCTTAGAAAAAGTTACTGGTATGTTTAAATTAATAAATATAATTAATTGTGAATCGGCAGGCAAGATATACATGTAATATAAAATAATTGGAAATCTGAAAACTCATGAAGCTACTAAAGACAGATCCAAATGGAATTTAAAAATTAAACAAAGCTCATTTTGAATAATAAACGTCGTGTGGATAAATAAAAAAATGCATAAAATGATGCTCTTATGATCTTCCAGTGTGCGTGCTTCCTCTTTCAAAAAGGCTGTTCACACCTTCCAATTATTTTTTTATTTTTATTACTCGTCTCCAAAATTAAGGATTACTCAATCATGCATCAATTTATTTTATGACTCATGTGATACCTCAGACATTACAGTTTCATTTGAGGGATATAATTATTTTCTCATCAAGGTGCTTATTTAATATGAAAATAGAAAACGTACTGTTATAGCAACTGGGGCAGAAATGTATACAGAACAGTAATTTTATTTTATTCATAAAGAAAATACGTCCCGAAGACTGGATTCTTCTTGAATACGAAACGCAAAAGCGTTCCAAATACCTACTTCTTAATTCAAAGTAAACGCGAATACAAGTAAGCATTATGTCTTATAATAAATCTCGAAACACGCAAATATGCCCAAAGAGTAACTTGTAAACTTGCCAAGTTTAACATTAGCATAAAAATGCCAAAAAACTTCTGAACGCTGATAAAATCTTGTTTCGCTTAAAATAAAAAAATATTTCTGACTGTTACTTTGGAAAATGTGGTGTGTGAGCAGTCTTAGGCTGGCGACACACCTTGCCACTGATAATTAAGAAAATCCCTTAGAATGAGTTGATATGTATGAGGCGGCTTATGATCACATTACGTGGCATTAATGAGTTCAGGCTTTTGCGATCATATTGAAATTGAGAGATGTGATTGAAAGAAGCGATTGATTTAGATATCTCATATTAGTAAAAAAAATATTGATGTCAAATCAATCACTTATTTCAATAATAAACTATCTATTATCTAAGTAAATACATCAAATCACCTAAAATTATAATATAACTGTATGTATTTAAATGATGTAGACAATATTAAATTCGAGTAAGAAATCTATTGAAAATAAAACATTGATAAAATAAAGAAATTGTTAGTGAAACGTGTCTCTGAAATATTTGTTTATATGAAAGTTTTATTTATAATATAGCTATTAGAAATAGTGATTATTTCGTTAATATAAATTTTATACGATGAAGTTTCCTGTTCTACCGTTGATTTGCTCAAGGATGTTGTCATTTTCATTTGATGAAGTCTGTTAAATAAATTATATAAATAATATATTTTCTTTGTTTTATTGCTCTTCCTCATAAACACCCTGTATTTCAGAGTGAGTGGTCTTACTTAAGGGCTTTCTATGTCTGCATCTACAGTAAATAAACAATGGCAAGAATTTAGAATGTTCAGTCATCTTTTTCTACCAATCAATCTTTATGAAACAATGAATCAATGTTTTCAGCCAATCTATTACAAACTAAAGCCGGGTTCAGAAGTATTGTTCTGTGTTGTATCGTGGTGCCTTCTGACCCAGTTGATTGGATACAAAACTCGTTGTGTGGCTAGGCTAAGTGACTAGGCTTGAACAGCCGGTCGATTCTGTTCAACATATAGAAGTGAAAGCTTGGGTGAAGTGATTACGAGGTGAGCTGTCAATCCATACAATCAAGTTTGAATCACGTGACATCTTGATTGTATGGATTGACAGCTCAACTCGTGATCACCCAAGCCTTCACTTCGACATGTTTACAGAATTGACCGGCTGAGTATTTTTTAAGTTCTTACTAGGGTAAGAACTTAAAAATACCGGCCAAGTGCTAGTAGGACTCTCACACGAAGGGGTTCGTACCATAAAACGAAAAAAACACGTTTATTGTATAGGAGCCCCCTTTTATTTTTAATGGTATTTCATGTTTATTATTTGTTGTTGTAGCAGCAACAGAATTACATCATCTGTGAAAATTTCAACTGTCTAGCTATCACGGTTCATGAGATATAGCCCGGTGACAGACAAACAGACGGAGTCTTAGTAACAGGGTCCCGTTTTATCCTTTGCCTACGGTACTTTAAGAAGAGACAGACTGGGCTAGGGACAAGAAATTTCTCTATCATGATGGATTTTTTGGATATTCTATCTTTTAGGGAAAAAAGAGGAAAAACCATTTGTACTAGAGCGTGGGCGATGTGTTAGTTCACAATAAAAATAAGCTTAATAAAAATAAGAACTCTAATTATTAGTGCTGCGGCATTATAAACTTACTAAATTGGACTACACTAGTCGGCCGCTGTGATTGTCTGGGCGGCGATGACGCGACGGCCAGCGGGCGAAATAAGTACACAAGAAAGTAGACGCCGAGAACGAACGTGATAGTTCTTAATTAATATTTAACTAAACACTGTATCAACTACTTCCTACCTAGAATATTACTTTATTAGATTGATACAAATGACCGCCACTCGTCCATTAAAAGGATCATTAGAAAACCAGCGTCAGACAGCATCAGTCTGCCTGACATATCGCTGAAATGGACCTTTTTAGTGCAGCCGTGAGACACACACTTGGTTCTTAGCATACCTACATTTTTTTTTTATTTCTATGTACCGTGCGTGTTTCATGTAAGTGCTAAATAAATATTATTCTTTCTTTCTACCAAGCGCCCTCAATCCAAAAATAGCAGTAACGCGCAGTTACCATTAGTCATTAGGTACTTATAATAAAAACAGCTGAATGTCTGGCTAATTTATTTCAAAGCCGATGTCATTTGTTTTAATCTCGACACAAATGTGGCACTCATTAAATTTAATAATATTTGCGTAAATTAGAACACAGACATACCATTAGCAACAACTGTTTTAGTAAATGCCCTAATTAATTTTCCTAGGCCACACAAATATTGTAATTGCCATTGTTCAAGATCTGAGTGGCAACACTGTTATAAGTGAGACCGTTTACTTTACGGTCCAAGTTTAGTTTTTACAAAAACGTGGAAAATTAGTTCGGTCTCATGGTCGCATTCATCGATACCCAGGTCGGGCTAAGTGTGATTTTTTTCCACTATGTATTCGACAGTAGCAGCAAATAATAACAGTCGCACGGGTCAATCTTCAAGTTTAAGCAACGCTTGCCGAGGTTGGTCTGTGGATGGGTGTCCATCTTAACATACCGAGACTCCTCCGTGACTCAGAAAGCACGTTAAGCTGTTGGTCCTATCTGTCTATTGTAGATCTTTGGCAGTCGTTACGGATTGTCAAAAGCCAGAAAATCTGATATCAGTCTTGTCAAGGAATACCGTGATACCCAGTTAATGGGTTGTGAAGGTCTGGTAGGCAGCCTCTCCACGTAAACTACTGGTATTCAGCTAAAGCCGGTTTGACTGGAAGTGAACCCCAATATAGTTGGGAAAAGACTAGGCAGATGATGATTCGTCACTTGCAACCGGAAGACACCGCCGTGGGTAAGTAAGTAAAGTCACAGATAATATAAAACTAGTGGTAAACGTCTGATTTATACCTACCTAATATACCTACGAGTACCTACTTTTCTGTAAAATTAACGCACGGTATTAATTATACAAGTAGTTCGTTACCATTATTTCGCGGACATTTGTGTGGGCTTGTTTTATTTTTTTTCAAGCATACCTTTTGTTGTAATGTGTAACTGTTTTATGTCCCAATAAAGTAAAATAAAACAATTAAAAAAAAAAAAACTCTTCGGGCATATCGGATTGCCGTGCCATTTTGAGGGAAGAGAAAATGCACCTGTCTTAGTCTACACACTTATAACTGTTACAATATCTCCTTAGTACTTGGCTATTATTCGTTGAAATTGTCACCGCTTCGAGAAATATCATTGCCGCAAGTAGGTACTGCAATCTACAACTGTTCATCATATTCTCAATTCTGATGAAAGAAAAAGATGGAAAAACTGACACGCATACAAACTACAAGCCTTAAAAAAATCCTTATCGATTGTACTTATTAGTAAACGACACGTTTTAGTAGGACCTACTGCATCAGTTATCCTTTAAAAAAACCCTAAAATAAACACAGTAGAAGAACACCACTAATCCCAAAAACGAAACGAAAACAAAACATAATCTTCATCTCAGTTAAAAATAAACAGAAACGTTTACCCAGATAGCGGGGTATAAAATCTTGCCCGAATCTCCTCTAGACGTCCGCTCACAAATATTGCCTAGTGGAATTACAGGTATAACGTCCCGGAATTACAGTTATTACAGCGGAATTACAGGTGTTATACCGCGGATATACCGGTAGATTATGCTGTGTTGACAGACAGCGTCGGGTAAGATACTTTGGACTAGTTTTTTTCGGTTGGGGTTGATGTTTTTGTTTGTATTTTAGGTTAAGACCGCGAAGTGTGTATTTTGTCAGAAGTCGGGTGTTCTATTATCAAAACTGGTCGCCAGACTAAGCCCAAGGAAATCGAGATAGGCGCACGAAAAAATATCCACGGGCTATTTTCTCACCATATTTTCAACCGAATTCCAAAAGGAGGTCATCAATTCGACTGCTTGCTTTTTTTATGTTTGTTATGCGATCATTCCGTCAATTATGAATGGATTTGGTGAAGATCTGATGGAAGATGAAGGATTTTGGAGGTAGGCAACGGAACTCTTCAATAAATGATAGCAATCTCCCGGGATTGCTGAAATTGCATGTCTGTTTATTGATTACACCAGTTCATAACATAACATCACGCCGGTACGCTCTGAAGGGGAACGCAGATGCAAACAAGTCAACCTGAATTAACATGTTTTTGGGGTTATCTATTCGGGCATAACTTTATTGTTCATTAACCGATCTTGATGATTCTTGCATTGGGTTTAGTTATAGCTATATTGCGTTTGCACCGTACTGTTAACTTATAGAAAAAACCAGTGACCTCTTCACCTTAAAATTCACTCTTCAAATCAGTAAAAACTAGTACCAAAGCAAAGTAGATATTTAACTATGAACTGGTGTGGACATGGACTTCAAAGGCATACAAAGAAACTCCTAAACGGCTCATAGTACAACCACTCATTATGGGAATAATGTCACTTAGTTGAGGGGTATCACCACTAAAAAGTGGAAAATAAAAAAACATTTTACAAAAAAAAACCGACTTCCAAATAAAAACACTTCAAAGTATAAAATAACTTTAATATTTTTTTTATTCAATATTATGTTGATGAAATTTTATTTACTTTTTCAAGTAGATGTGTTGAAACACGCCGTTCAGCATTTGTCTTTATAGTCTCCCGGCTTCATAACAGGCACGCTTTTAGCTCGGACGTATATAACGTAAAAGTTTGTCCATTTGCAAAATACACTATCTCCCTTTTTCATAAAATTTTAATTGATGGTCATAGATTTTTTAAAAAACCTATCTCTTAACTCGTCTAAGGGTAATTACAGTCAATTACTTTCGTACTTAGTACCTTTTGATTCAACAATTTTCGATCTGTTGAAATTGCCAAAAAGGGATTGTCATTTCTTGACTTTCAACCTTACAATCTTAGTTTGTTATGTTGCTGTGTTGTTTTTGTTCTGTTGCTGTTATGTTTGTTAGTTGTTAATGTTGTTGTTATGTTTGTTGTTTATTAAGTTTCCTGAGTGTAAATCTGTTCATCTAACTGACGACGTTATCTACTAACTATTAAAACAACAGAAACAGGAAGATACGCAGAAACCGCAATAACCCACAGACCACAGAACTAATCAGTATGGAAAACCAAACCATAATCCGATTTCGAATATCAGTAGCCGACTCGGTTTCGATAAATGGTTTCAGTTTCGGTCTCGTCTTGGATTTCGAACTTCAGTAATTGAATACGGCTAAATGGTGAACCACAATTGATGGATCAAAATTGATATTGTTTAAGCGCTATCTCATACTAGAATAACCATCATAAAATTATAATTCTTGGATAATAAAAATGGTTATTTTGAGTCAACCTTAACCTCCGTGACCTTAACAGATAGATAAGAAAATGATATTTTGTAGATATTGATATGTACTGGTATTCAGCTGAATCCGGTTTGACTGGAAGCCGACCCCAATATAGTTGGGAAAAAGGCTAGGTAGATGATGATATGTACTGAATTAACTGTAGTAAATTGTTTTGTTATATCATCAATAGTTTTCAGAGGAGCTCGTGGCTAAATAATAACAGCCGCACGGGTCGATCGTTAAGGTTAAGCAACGCTTGCCGAGGTTCGTCTTTGGATGGGTGACCAGCTTAACATACCGAGACTCCTCCGTGCCTCGGAAAGCACGATAAGCCGTTGGTCCCGGCTGTCATTTGTAGATCTTTGGCAGTCGTTACGGATAGTCAGAAGCCAGATAATCTGACACCAGTCTTGCCAAGGAGTACCGTGTTACCCAGTTAATGGGTTGTGGAGGTCTGGTAGGCAGCCGCTCCACGTAAAATACTGGTATTCAGCTGAATCCGGTTTGACTGGAAGCCGACCCCAATATAGTTGGGAAAAGGCTAGGCAGATGATGATATCGTCAATAGTTTTCGCAGCGCACGCTACGTAAAGAATTTAAAAAGTATTTTTTTTCCGACATCTCCAACAATCAGCGTCATACTGAATAAACTTACGTAGTAACTATGAAGTAATCTGTGCTTAAACCTTCCTCATGAAATCCGGGAATACCGAACATATTTTCACCAATAGACGACATTCTTCGTTTTTGAGTTAACGTACAGACAAACAGACGATACGGAAGTAAGTGGAAAGTTCTTCATTCTCTATAGAAAAGACAGGATAATTTTAAAAACAGAAAACGGTTGGATGTTTGGGACGTTTTGCTTTGAGCAACTCTAAATCGAAGTAGGTAAGTAAATAAAAAATCGCATTAAAATAGGTAATATACGTTGTTATATCTGCAATATATTTTTTTCATATTTTTTTAAATAAACTTAAAATCTTTTAGCCCGCAGCCTCACTCGTGTTAACATAGATTTCGTTTCCAGGGTATCTCAGTACGAAAATTTATCAAAATCGGTTCAGCGATTTAGGCTGAAACTTAATAATATTATGTATTAGTTAAGATCACCTCCAAAATGTTGATTGTCCATGACAAGCACAAGTTCCATATTTTAAAATTAGATTTAATTAGTATTTAAGTGAGTTTAAGGTGTAATTGTTTTTGTAAATCTATACTAATATTATAAAGCTGAAGAGTTTGTTTGTTTGTTTGTTTGTTTGTTTGAACGCGCTAATCTCTGGAATTACTGGTCCGATTTGAATGATTCTTTCAGTGTTGGGTAGTCCATTTATCGAGGAAGGCTATAGGGCTATATTTTTTTTTTTCAAAATTAGGGATCCGTAATAAAATTGCTATTTCGTAACACAAGGTGTAAAATCAAAAACCTTTTTTTGCGTGCGCTGCAAAAACTATTGACAAAAGAACAAAATGATGTACTATGAGTTAGAAGATCCCATTAAGACCTACAAAAAAGTCCGCAAGAACATATATCTAGCTATCATGGT